>CAUYPK010079793.1:0-78413 GCA_963574355.1 Loris lydekkerianus | reverse complement strand
AAGTGAACACAGTAATAGGAACTGTTTACACTGTGAAGTGGATATTGTTACATAGAACACACCGGTGGCTTTCTCACTGTTGAGCTGATGATGCCTTGTGAATGTATGACCTACGGAGAAACCCCTGTAGCTGTACCTGCTTATGCCATCTGTCTTTTGGAAAATAAATTTTTAATGTTTTTTTATTTTCCCAAAAAAAAAAAAAAAAAAAAAAAAGAAGCTCCATTGGCAATAAGGGTGCCTTTCTTTTCTTTTCTTTTCTTTTTTTTTTTAAGAGACAGAGTCTCACTTTATCACCCTCAGTAGAGTGCCGTGGTGTCACAGCTCACAGCAACCTCCACAACTCCTGGGCTTAGGCAATTCTCCTACTTCAGCCTCCTGTGTAGGTGGGACTACAGGCGCCTGCCACAATGCCCAGCTATTTTTTGCCATAGTTTGGCTAGGGCTGGGTTTGAACTCGCCACCCTCAGTATATGGAACCAGCGCCCTACTCACTGAGCCACAGGCACCGCCCAAGGGTGCCTTTCTTTAAAAAAAAAATGGGCAGCGCCTGTGCTCAGTGGGTAGGGTGCCTGCCCCATATACCGAGGGTGGCGGGTTTGAACCCGACCCCAGCCAAAACTGCAACACCAAAAAAAAATAGCCGGGCGTTGTGGTGGGCGCCTGTAGTTCCAGCTACTCGGGAGACTGAGGCAAGAGGATTGCCTAAACCCAAGAGTTGGAGGTTGCTGTGAGCTGTGACGCCATAGTACTCTACCAAGGGTGACAGAGTAAAACTCTGTCTCAAAAAAAAAAGAGAGAGAGAGAGAGAGAATGATACTAAGGCCAACCACATAAAAACACCTGTGTTCAACAACTAGAATCTCCATGCAAGCTTGCAAAGTCAGTATTTAGGAAATTAGATAACTACCAGGTACTAGGCTACATGCAGATAATTGCTTTTTGGTAAATACATACAAACACTATGTATATCAATTACAAAGTACTTCTGACAGGTACCTGATAAATATTAATATTTGTTAATATTTGGCTATACTGAGGGAAGAGCAGGAACTTGAGCTTTGAGAAGCAAAGAACTAAGGGACTTGTCGAATTAAAATCCTAATGAGAGAAATCTTTAAGAAGATGGGAAGGTTGGAGGGAACTGGAGAGATAGGAATCTAGAGTTCTTTGATGGGTGATACTCTTAAATGATGGGGAAAATCACAAACTAGGGCAACTTCTCTAAGATTTTCTTTCTCACTTATAGGTGGGAGTAATCTAGTGATAACTACACCTATGTAGGGTTTGTGCAAGACATCAGATAGCTAACAAAGTAACTTAAGACTATAGGGGACATCTGAGCAGAAGTGTGAGGCTGCACACTGCTCCTATAACCAGTCCTGAAGTTCAAGAAATTTGTTACTGTAAAGGAAAGTGATGTTTGGGAGAGGGTCCAGTTTTTTTTTTTAGAGAAAGGGCCTCTCTCTGTTGTCCAGGGTAGAGTATAATCATAGTTCACTATAGCTTAGAAATCCTGGGCTCAGGCACTCCTCTTGAGTAGCTGGGATTATAGACACAAGCCATCAGGTTAGCCATGCGCCCAGCTTCACTATAATAAATAATGATAATAGTTATCACGCTTTAAGCTTTTGCTACATGTCTAGCAATCAATGAGATAGGCTCTTTGCATACACACAAACATACCTATCATGCAAGATAGGAATAATCCTCATTATATAATTGTAGAAATACATGTTGTGAGTGTGCCCAGGCACACACTTGTAAAAATTGTTCTCCATTCCGGGCAGCAGCTGTGGCTCAGTGGTAGGGTGCCGGCCCCATATACCAAGGGTGGCAGGTTCAAACCTGGCCCTGGCCAAATTGCAACAACAAAAAATAGTTGGGCATTGTGGTGGGGGCCTGTAGTCCCAGCTACTTGGTAGGCTGAGGCAAGAGAATCCCCCTAAGCCCAGGAGTTGAAGGTTGCTGTGAGCTATGACACCCCAGCACTCTACCGAGGGTGATAAAGTGAGACTCTGTCTCTAAAAAAAAAAAAAATTGTTCCCTCCATTCCAAAACTATAGCTTCTCTATTGAGTTAATTAATTAGTGTTCTTTCCTCTGGAGTTTGCTTTTTTTATTTTTATTTTTTTTGAGACAGAGTCTCAAGCTGTCACCCTGGGTGGACTGTCATGGTGTCATAGCTCACATCAACCTCCAACTCTTGGGCTCAAGCCATCCTCTTGCCTCAGTTTTTCTATTTTTAGTAGAGACAGGGTCTCGGTTTTGCTCAGGCTGGTCTCAAACTCCTGAGTTCAAGCAGTCCACCTGCCTGGGCCTCCCAAAGTGCTAGGATTACGGTGTGAGCCACCACACGGGTGCGCATAGCTGGAATTTGCTTTTTTTTGTTAGAAAAAGGCTCCCTTCACTTGGCCTTGGGTAGTTAATTCATCTCATTGCATTTAAGAAACTAGGAAGAAGCCTGGGCACGTAACTCTCTTCTGTAATCCTAACACTAGGAGGCAGAGGCTGCAAGAGGACTGTTTGAGCCCAGGATTCAAGACCAGCCTAAACAACATAAAGACAATGAGACCTACAAAACAATTTTTTAAAATTAGCTAGATGTGGTGGCATTCACCTGTAGTCCTACCTATTTGGGAGGCTGAGGCAAGAGATCATTCGAGCCTGGGAGTTTGAGGTTGTGGTGAGCTACCTCTATGCTCTAGCCCAGGTAACAGCAAGACCCTGAGCCAAACAAACAAAAAACCCCCCAAAAGTCACTGTTCCTCTCAAGGTAATCTACCCCTTCAGGTCTCAGTAACTACTACCTCCCTCCCTTTGTCTTCTCAGGACTAAGGCAGTTGTTTGCCTCCAGTTACTGACCTATCCCTTCCTTGCCCATACCTTTTTAAAATGGCCCTTCATAGCCAGGTATTGTGGCGGGCACCTGTAGTCCCAGCTACCTGAGAGGCTGAGGCAAGAGAATTGCTTAAGCCCAAGAGTTTGAGGTTGCTGTGAGCTGTGACACCACAGCACTCTACTGAGGGTGACATAGTGAGACTCTGTCTCAAAAAAAAAAAAAAAAAAAGGACCCTCAAAGGCCAGTGCAGTGTCCCACGCCTGTGATCCTAGCACTCTGAAAGGCTAAGGCGGAAGGATTGCTTGAACTCAGGAGTTCAAGGCCAGTCTGAGCAAGAGCTCCCCCATCTCTGCTAAAAATAGAAAAATTAGCTGGGCGTTGTTGAGGACACCTGTAGTCTCAGCTAGTCAGGAGGCTAAGGCAAGAGGATCACTTGACCCCAAGAGTTTCAGGTTGTTGTGAGCTATGATGATGCCACACCACTCTACCCAGGTGATAGAGTGAGACTGTCTCCAAAAAAAAAAAAAATGGACCTGGCTCAGCGCCTGTGGCTCAAGTAGCTAAGGCGTCAGCCACATACACCTGAGTTGGCAGGTTTAATCCAGCCCAGGCCGCCAAACAACAATGATGGCTGCACCAAAAAATAGCTGGGCATTGTGGCGGGCGCCTGTAGTCCCAGTTACGTGGGTGGCAGAGGCAGGAGAATCACTTGAGCCCAGGAGTTGGAGGCTGCTGTGAGCTGTGATGCTATGGCACTCTACCCAGGGCAACAGCTTGAGGCTCTGTCTCGAAAAATAAAAAGACCTTCATTGTCTGGTCCTCATGGAGTGATGTTTACAACTAATTGATCACAGTCAGTTACAGATTCCTCTGTTCCTTCTTCACTACCACTGCTTCACTTAACTAATGTTAAAAAATAAATGAATGATGGCGTCTGTATCTCAGTGGGTAAGGCGCTAGCCACATACAGAAGCTGGAGGGTTCAAACCCGGCCCTGGCCAGCTAGCCTGTACCTCAGTGGGTAGGGCGCCAGCCACATACACAGAGGCTGGAGGGTTCAAACCTGGCCCTGGCCAGCTAAAACAACAATAACAACTGCAACAACAACAAAAAATAGCCAGGCATTGTGGGAGGCACCTGTAGTCCCAGCTACTTGGGAGATTGAGGCAAGAGAATTGCTTAAGCCCAAGAGTTAGAGGTTGCTGTGAGCTGGGATGATGCCACAGCACTCTACTCAGGGCGACAGCTTGAGACTCTGTCTCAAAAAATAAAAGAATGAGCAAATGAAGCTCTTCATTATTTGAGTACTCTTTCCTGTTGGGATGCTGTCCAGTATACCTGGTAAAGGTAGGTGATCATCTAGATTCATTGGCTTCATATTTTATTCATGTAATTGAACATTACTCTCATACATATAACCTTAAATTCTTATAAATCATAGTTCTGAAAAGTCAACTGCTAGATTCAGTGGCAGAGTGACTCATATGTGTGTGGTTCTCAAGCATGGGATAATAGTGGCATCAAGGAAACATAAATCTAAGAGACAATAATAGCTCAGGTGCCTATGACCTGACAAGCTTAACAGCTTTTCAAGCTCTGTGACTATAGAACCTTCAGTGTTTCAGGTCCCCAAAGCCTAACAGAAGCTGATGGACTCACCCTGCTGGGTTTCTCCATAATCTTCCAGGATGCCTCTCAGAAATCAGCTTAGATATCCCTGAGGATGATGACTCTATCCTCCTGTTGAAACTGTTTTTTTTTTTCTTTTTTTGAGACAGTGTCTCACTTTGTCACCCTCAGTAAGGTGCAGTAGCATCACAGCTCACAGCAACCTCCAACTCTTAGGCTGAAGCGATTCTCTTGCC
Source organism: Loris lydekkerianus (assembly GCA_963574355.1). Taxonomy (NCBI): domain Eukaryota; kingdom Metazoa; phylum Chordata; class Mammalia; order Primates; family Lorisidae; genus Loris; species Loris lydekkerianus. Next base: position 73,707 of record CAUYPK010079793.1, on the reverse strand, counting down.
TCATTCTCCCAAGTAGCTGGGACTACAGGTGCCCACCACAACACCCAGCTATTTTTTGGTTAGTGTTGTCATTGTTGTTTAGCAGGCCTGGGCCATGTTCGAACCCACCAGCCCTGGTGTATATGGCCAGCACCTTAACTGAGCTACAGGCACTCAGCCCACTCTAGTCTTTCTTTCTTTCTTTTTCTTTTGTAGAGACAGAGCCTCACTTTATTACTCTTGGTAAGTGCTATGGTGTCACACAGTTCACAGCAACCTCCAATTCTTGGGCTTAGGCAATTCTCTTGCCTCATTCTCCCAAGTAGCTGGGAATACCAGCCACAACGCTCAGCTATTTTTTGTTGTTGTTGCAATTTGGCCAGGGCCAGGTTTGAACCTGCCACCCTTGCTATATGGGGCCGGCACCCTACCCACTGAGCCATAGGTGCCGCTCTCACTCTAGTTTCTCTTTTCTTTCTTTCTTTTTCTTTTTCTTTTTTTTTGTTTGAGACACAGCCTCAAGCTGTCGCCCTGGGTAGAGTACTGTTACATCACAGCTCACAGCAGCCTCCAACTCCTTGGCTCAAGTGATTCTCCTGCCTCCGCCTCCCAAGCAGCTGGGACCACAGGCACCTACCACAATGCCCAGCCATTTTTTTTTTGGTTGCAGCAGTCATTGTTGCCTGGTGGACCCAGGCTGGATTCAAACTCACCAGCTCTGGTGTTATGTGGCTGGCGCCCTAGTCGCTTGAGCCACAGGCGCCAAGCCTCACTCTAGTTTTTCTAAAGACAAAGTTAGAGATAATAATCTGATTTTCTAAAAAGACCATCAACAGGGCAGGCAAGGTGGCTGACACCTATAATCTTAGCCCTATAGGAAGATGAGGCGGGCGGATCGCCTGAGCTCAGGAGTCCAAGACCAGCCTGAGCAAAAAGCAAGACCCCCATCTCTACTAAAAATAGAAAAACTGAGGGGAGAGGATTGCTTGAAATAAATAAATAAATAATAGACATCCTTTACAATTAAACTATAATCAGGACTTTAACCTATAAATTGCTGCTGCCTACAGAGAACAATATTGAATTTCCACTGCCATGTACTTGTCTTGACTTTTGATCTATATTTAAACCTGAGGCTCATTGCTTGTGACCACTTTCAGGGTAAGAACTTTGCGAGTTTTGTCCTTCAGGGGAGTGTGAAAGGATGTAGCCTCGAGCTGGGGTGTGGTAGCTCATGCCTATAATCCCAGCACTCTGGGAGACCAAGGTGGATGGATTGCCTGAACTCACAGGTTGGAGACAAGCCTGAGAGAAAGCAAGACCTGTCTCTAAAAACAGTCAGGGTAGGACCAGCACGTGGCTCACACCTGTAATCCTAGCACTCTAGGAGACTGCGGAGAGTGGATTGCCTGAACTCACAGGTTCGGGAGACCCGCCTGAGCCAGAGCCAGAGCAAGACCCCCGTCTCTAAATAATAGCCAATGGCACCTGTAGTCTCAGCTACTCAGGAAGCTGAAGCAAGAGAATTGCTTAATCCCAAGAGTTTGAGGTTGCTGTGAGTTATGATGCTATCCCACTCTACTGAGGGTGACAAAGTGAGACTGTCTGAAAAAAAAATTAAAAAATAGGGTGGCACCTGTAGCTCAGTGGGTAGGGCCTGGCCACATACACCAAGGCTGGCAGGTTCTAATCTGACCCAGGCCAACTAAAACAACAATGCGAACTGCAACAACAAAAAAGAAAAATAGCCGGATGTTGTGTCAGGCACCTGTGATCCCTGCTACTGGGGAGGCTGAGGCAAGAGGATCGCTTAAGCCCAGGAGTTTGAGGTTGCTGTGAGCTGTGACACCGTGGCACTCTACCCAGTGCAATAGCTTGAGACTGTCTCAAAAAATAAGAAATAAGTAAGTAAATAAATAAATGAAAGTATGCAGCCTCAACATTTTTCTATCTTTAGTTTGTCCCCAAAACATTTTGTTTTGAAGAAAATAATGAAGTCAAGTGACTGGAAATAGTCTACACTCCTTTGATCTCCTCTCTTAGTAATCTAGCACTATCCCCAAAGCATCTTGGTTTCAGTAAGGCACCTCAGTGAGGGACAAAGTGACCTCTCCAACCCAGTGAGTGAAACAAGTTCCAAGGTGAAACTGGTTAGACTCTGGAGGACAACCAAATTTGGCCAGAGAGCTTAACTGCAAAAGGTATTTTCGGGAACTTTATAAAACCTATAAACGAAGGGTGTAAGGGTACAAAGAGAAACAGGTTGCAGAGAATGGCAGTTAGGAATAGCAGATGGCAAAGTTAGGAATAGCCTAAGTGTTGAGTTTGAAAGAATCTCTATCTTACAAAGTACATGCTTTCAGCCTCTTAAACCCATTTTTTCAGATGAGGAAACAGAGGCTTACAGCAGAGCTTTTATCTTTTTTTTTTTTTTCTTTTGAGACAGAGTCTCACTCTGTTGCCCTTGGTAGAGTGCTGTGACGTCACAGCTCACAGCAACCTCAAGCTCTTGGGCTTAGGCGATTCTCTTGCCTCAGCCTCCCAAGTGGCTGGGACTACAGGCGCCCACCACAAAGCCCGGCCGGGTTCGAACCCACCAGCCCCGGTATATGCGGCCGGCGCCCTAAATACTGTGCTGTGGGCGCCAAGCCCTAGAGCAAAGTTTTTATTTGTCACAATAACAAGGAATAAAGGGTAGAACTAGGAATAAGTTCAGTGTTTTCAGCAAATCTTTCTCAGTCTCCCGTCGTGGTTAACTCAGATAGCAAACTGGGAAAGGGATTAGTGCTGCTTCCTCAGCTGCAGGACTCTGGTATGAGCCCCAGGCGGAGCCAGAGGGAGAACGTTAGTCTGAGTGCTCAGACTAGACGGTACCCAGGCCAAGCGCTGGCGAAAACCCGACTAGTAAACCCGCACGTGAGGTCACCGCCAGTGCGTGGCCTTAAGCGTTCTTAGCTCAAGGGAGGTAGGCGGAGCAGGTGGACCCGTTCGCCTCTCCCATTGACTTCCGGGGTAATGGACAAACATTTGCAGCCTCAGCCAACAGCCCTGGGAATACAGGCCATTCGCTTATCCTAGCAGATCCCGGATCCAGGCTGGAATCAGGCCGAAAGGCGCAGCCTGGGAGGGTGCGCATGCGTGTGAGGAATCGCACGCTCCAGGTCCCTCCGGTTCCCTGAACCCTGCTGCTCCCTCGGGAACTTCTGGGACCAATCCTTGCCCGGTAGGGCTGAATCCTTTGCAGGTTTTTTAGCAGCCCACCTCTCAAGCGACTCAAAATCTTCCAGCCAATGCTTCTTAGGACAAGATTTCCTGATTTGAAGTTTCTATCACTTATGCTGCAGCTTCGTTTTATTTCTCAAAGTAATTCCCTCCCAGGCAGGGCGCTGTGGCTCATACCTGGAACCCTAGCACTCTGGGAGGCCCAGGCGGGTGGATGGCCTGAACTCACATGTTCGAGACCAGCCTGAGCAAGAGCGAGACCCCGTCTCTAAACAGCCGGGCACCTGGATTCCCAGCTACTCCGGAGGCTGAGGCAAGAGAATCGCTTAAGCCCACGAGTTTGAGGTTGCTGTGAGCCGTGACACCTCTACCCAGGGAGACAGCTTGAGACTCTCGTCTCAAAAATAAAATAAATAATGGCTCCGCGCCTGTGGGTCAAGCGGCTAAGGCACCAGCCACATACACCTGAACTGGCAGGTTCGAATCCAGCCCGGGCCCACGAAACAACAATGACGGCTACAACCAAAGAAATAGCTCGTGTTGTGGCGGGCGCCTGTAGTCCCAGCTACTTGGGAGGCTGAGGCAGGAGAATCGTTTAAGCCCATGAGTTGGAGGTTGCTGCGAGGTGTGGTGCCACTGCACTCTACCCAGCGTGACAGCTTGAGGCTCTGTCTCAAAAAACAACAATAATAATAATAATAATAAAATAAATAAATAAATAAAAGTCCCCCTTGACCTCAATCCAGAGAAGAGCTGAGTGCCATCCCCAACCCCATCTAAACTCTCTCGTGGGTCTCCTGGGCCCCGGCCAATCCTGACACCATTTCTCTGCTTGCCTCCTTCAGGAAACCTTTCCTGATTAACCCCGGTGGGACCGCAGTCACCCCAATTACTCGAGAGAGCGCGCAAGACCAGGCAAAAAGCAGAGCTTCAGGGACAAAGGCTCCCAGAGCCAGAGCGACGGTTCCCCGCCCTCCCCGCCGCGACTCGAGGCAGGCAGCGGTTCCGGCACAGCTGTATTGGGGAGCGGAGGCTCCTACACAGTAGGAGGCGGCACGTCCCGGGCCCAGAGACAGGGAGGTCTGCACAGCGCGCGGCCGGCGCCATGCGGCCCGCCGGAGGCCCAGGCTGTGAGGAAGCCCGGAGGGGCGAGTTAAGGCAGCTTGGCTGGAGGGAGCGGGGAGTGGGAGGCTGCCGGCTCCCTCCCCCGAAAGGCTGGCTCACCGAGGGGACGAGCTCCTCGCCTCCCACTCCTCTCTCGTGAGGGCAGGGGACAGTCGACAGTCAATAAATAAACCCGAGACAAGAAGGGGTCTCAGGAGACTCTCAGAGTCCAGGAAGGCTGGAGGTGCAGTACAGTGGGGGAGGTGACCTGTCCTGGGAGAAGTGTCCGTGGCCGCCATTCAGGCAGCTCCCTTAGAGCTTGAAATGTCTGCCGCTAGGGACAGCGGGGCAGGCAGCGGGCCCGACGAACGGCGGCTTCTCGAGGTCCACCCTCTTCAGGGCGCGGTCCCGGCACCCCTCGGGCCGGCCTGGGTACAAGAGGCTCCTGCCCGGACCCCCGGAGTACCTGGAAGTGCCTCCCGAGGGAACGCGAGTGAGCAGGGCGGGGGGCGCGCGGTGCGTGGGGAAGGGCACCCTCCGGCTGCCCCCCAGCCCCAGCCGGGGAGCTGAGGCGGAGCGCGTCGGTCGGGCGTGGGCAGCAGGGCACGTCCCCTCAGGCGGCACGTCCAGCCTCAGGGGCGCTGCACGCTCCCGGGGCAGCGGGCTGGCTGGGAAGCAGGCGGGGCCGGAGGGCGGCTCCGTGGGGCACACCCGCGGGGCCGGCGCGGCAGGGGGCTCGGTGCCCTTCCTGGGGGACTGTGGGCCGTGCAGGTAGCGCAGCAGTTCCTCCAGAGTGGTGACTTCCACCGCCTGCCTGGGGCAGCCGGGGGGAGGTGGCCTCACCAGCACGCGGGGTGCAGGGCCGCCTACCGTGCGGCCCGGGCCCGAGCCCTCCTTGGCGTTGTTTCCATTCTGGTTCCACTCCCAGGGACCCCCTGCAATGCGGAGGTGCTTGACTGGCAGCTCCGGGGTGGACTCCGGGGTGGGCAGGCAGGCCAGCTCTGGCGGGGGTACGCCCTCAGTGGGAGGCAGAAAGGTGGTGTAGAGCTGGGGCGAGGATAAGTCTCTGTCCTTGGATGGTGGTGGGAGCTCTGGGCCCCCACCGTGCAGCCGGGCCAAGCTACGGAGGGAGAGAGGGCGCGGCAGCCCCGGGGTCTCGATGTCCTTGGCCCGGTGTTGGTGGGCTCTGCGACAAGCACAGGAGACCAGGAGGCCGGAGACGGAGGCCCCCAGGGCGAAGGCCGCTGCCATACAGGCCAGGAGGAGTGGGATGGGCACTGAGCGTGAGGCCAAGGCTGGGGACAGGTCCTGGCGCACACCTGCGGGGAGAAGGACAGGGGCTCAGCTGGAGTGGTGGCTAGATGCACCGAGCAGCAGTTTCCCAGGTCTGAGTTCCACTCAACTGCAGCCACTTGGCCTCATTCCTGCAGCCTGACCCTCTCTCAGGATTCACTTTCCCTCACCCCTCAACACAACTCATCGCACTACAGCTCACAACATGGGTGAGAGCTTGGGCCTCGGGTGTCCCAGTCCCAGCTCAGGACCCTGTAGCCATGCCAAGAGCAAATGCCAAACTACTGGTGCAGGGGCTGGGGTCAAAACGGGAATTAGCACCAAACACAGGGAGGCTTAGAATCCTCCAAGAATCAGCAGCCCCACACTCATTCCTGTCCCTCCCAGGTAGCCCCTTACCCTGAGTATGAGCTCCAAGAGTGGAAGACTGGGGCCAGGGGTAGGCATCACTGGGGGCACTGGGGGTCCCAGGGGAAGGGCCAGGACCCAGAAGCACTGGTAACAGAGACCAGGTCATAGCCAGTGAGCTCCTGATCTCCACCCTGACACCCATCCAGGGGTCCTTCCTCCCTCCTTTGGAACCCAGAGTCCAGAATTCCAGCCCCTACTTTCCTCTGGGCCTGGAAAAGGGCTCACCATGCAGGGCTTTCTTTCCTTTCTTCATTCAAAAACTGTTCTAGGAGTTCTACTGTGTGCCAAGCACAGAGCTATATGCTGACTGTCTGGAGGATGTTGCTGTTTTCTGAGACTCTTGGGGTGTTCAGGGTGCTGTTCTGCTGCTGCCACAGGGCACAGAAGGTGTGTGGGCTAAGCACAGGAAAGTGAGGTTGAGATAAGAGGACTCACCATAGGCAGAATCTCCGGGGCCAGACTGACTCCCAGTAGCTCCATCTATGAAGAAGGGAGAAGAAAAAGTGAAGATGGGGGTGGGCCAGATAGTGGTTCATGACTGTAATCCTAGCACTCTGGGAGGCCAAGGTGAGTGGATTGCCTGAGCTCATGAGTTGGACACTGGCCTGAGCAAGAGTGAAACCTTGTCTCTAAAACTAGCCAGACATTGTGGTGGGTACTTATAGTCCCAGCTACTTGGGAGGCTGAGGCAATTCTTGGCACTTGAGCCCAAGAATTTGAGGTTGCTGTGAGATACGAGGCCACAGCACTCTACCAAGGGCAACAAAGTGACGCTACTCGGTCTCAAAAAAAAAAAAACAAAAAAACCAAAACACTGATGGGGGGGACTGTGCCACAGAAGAAAAGAAAGACAAAAGCCCACACCTGGGTTGTGTGTGCCATCATGGCCATGGCAGTCCTGGCAGCAGCTGCATGCAACCACCCCTTCTGTTTACCTTGGCAGTCACCGTGGTCCATAGATTCCTGGTTTTCAGCCAGATCCACATCAGTCCTAGGAGAAAAGGAAGTGGCCAAGTGCAGTTAGACACTTTGTCCCCATCTCTCACTTTGGGCCTCAGGTTCCTTTCTTAGTGGTGAGGCATTTTATCCTCTGAAGATCCAGAGGCCTCTCACTTACCCACCAGGTCTCCTGATATCCACACAGCCCCTGGAGCTGTGCCAGCCACAATATGGGTCCTGAGAGGCCAGACATCTCCTAGGGAAAACTGAGTCATGTGAGACTGGGGTCTCCTCCACTCCAGTCACACTCCATTCTGCTGCCTCGTCTATTCTCATCCTGGCTTACAGGAGGACCCCATCCCCATATTCTTATCCCACCCACTCTGATCTCCAGGCTTTGGTTGCTGCCCATCTTCAACCATCCCCTACACTTCCCTGCCACCTCCAAGACCTATGTTTCTGTGCCCCTGGCTGGCCCAGGCAGAGGTGGGCCTCAGGCCCCTCTCACCTCTGACAGGCCCCATGCCGGCCACACCGGCTGAGAGGGAGGTAGACGATACAACCAGAGAAAGCCACAAAGAGCCTGTGACTCTCAGTGTCCAGCTCCAGCCCTATGATCTGTCGTGCTGTTTGGGCTGCCCGTTTCCCACTGCACCTAGGGTAAGGCCATAAGGAATCAGAGATGGAACAGGGGAGGCCACTATATCCCTGGTGACTTGAAGAACAGAGTGGGGAGGTACACAGCAACTGAGCACACCCCCAAAGCGTCTGAGTCTTCTCACCAAGCCTCTGCCCCAGAGCTCCTGCCCCTCAAAGCCAACACTGGAGTGTCCAACCCATTTCCACGTCCCCATCTGCCACATCCCACCTCACCCCTGTTCTGCAGGGGGCCTGCCCTCCAAGGGCCTCACCGAGAGGGGCTGTAGGCATCAATCTCTTCCAGTAGGATGGGTTCAGGCCCCCCAGGTCGCCCACCTGGGGGCAGCACCTTCAGCACTGTCCCATCATTGGTGCCAAGGAACATGACTGTGCTGTTATTGTGGGGACCAGCCATGCCATCCACAGCTATCTGGGTCAGTAGAGCCCTAAAAGAACAGGCCTATGGTCAGGATGACCTGTCTCATAGAAGCCTAAACATTTCAGGGAGAGCCCAGGTGTCCTGGTACCCACACCTGCACCCTACCCCCACACTCCAGGGTTCTTCTTCTTCTTTTTTTTTTAATTATTAAATCATAGCTGTGTACATTAGTGCAATCACCTGTACCCATTCTCAGGGTTCTTTTCTTAACTGTCTCCCTTCTACTTTCACTGTTCTTCCTCTGAACAGTGTGCCCTACCTTGGGAGGAGGGAGGAAGAGGACAGTGACTGAGGGCAGGAGGGTGGTGGTTATATTATTTTTTAGCACAAACCTGCTAGTGAGAGTGAGAAGAGGCTGATGGGTGGCAGCTGGCACAGCGGGGTCCAGCAGTGGGTGAGCCTTGATGAAGGTCAGAACATCATCAGGGAGGTCTCGAGAAGAAGAGAACAAGGCAGCTCCTCCTACTCCTGCACAGGACCCCGGCCTGGTGGGCATGAGAAGGGGCTGGCTTAGGGAGGTAGCCCAGGCTTACTTAGTTCAGCAACATGCCCCCTTGCTGCTCCCAGGAATGACTGGTAGGCCTTGCCCCTCCACACAGACACCAAGGCCATTGCTACCCTGCCCCATTATAGCCTGGCAGCCCCGCTGCTAACCCAGCACAGCTCCTTCCCCAGGCCTTGGACATCTTACCCCTCCTCACAATCCCAGCTTGCGAACAGACACCTTTTGCTTCTGTCCCCACAACAGCCACCCCCATCCTGGGTACCTGGGTGAGGGGACCCTGTCTTCAGATACAGGGGTCCAGGCCCCATCCAGACTCCTCTGCTCCTTGAACTTGCCCTCAAATCCACGCTCAATATCATCCAAATAGAAGGCACAGACTGCAGACCCGGGGATGCTGAGGGAGCCAGAAAAAATGTGAGATAGGTGTTGACTGGAACACAGAACTCCCAGGAGAGAAGTGTGGCTGCCCTTCGTGCGTGTTAGGAGGTAGAAGCTAAAGGGTGGGGCCACCACTGGGTGCCATGCAAGGAGAAAAGAAGGTGGGCAGGGCACCAGACTGGCTCTGCTTAGAGCTTCCTCCTCACTGCCCCTTCAGTGGGTTGAGAGGACAGTTTGGATGCTGGAGGAGGAGACAGATCAGGTCACAAAAGTCACTGACCAACCTATTGATCTGCGTGGTGAAGACTCCAAAGAGAGCAGAGCGGCCATGAAAATTCACAGGCCCGGTCAAGGCCTGTAAGACATCAAAATAGAAGGTAGAGTCTCCAGGGACAGAGCAGTTAAGCCGCAGCTTCAGGAAGGATGTCCAATGGCGGTCCAAGGCCCGAGGTGAGCCACCCATGTCACGTTTACAGACTCGGGCAACACGGGAGAACTGTACCTGGGGGAAGAGATGGGGGAAGAGACAGTGAGAGAGAGTCCCAGCACTGGCTGGGTGAAAGGAATGTGTCCAGAGACAGATGTGAAGGTCACAGCAAGTTAAAGGCACGGTGGAGTAGGTCAACTTGGGTAAAGGATGAGGGATACATGACTCAGTGCCCATAGCTCAGTGGTGACTTCGCCAGCCACATACACCAGGGCTGGTGGGTTTGAAACCAGCCCAGGCCTGCTAAACAATGACAACTGTAACAAAAAATAGCTGGGCGGTGGTGGGCACCTATAGTTCCAGCTACTTGGGAGGCTAAGACAAGAGAATCGCTTAAGCCCAAGAGTTTGAGGTTGCTGTAAGCCGCAACCCCACAGCACTCTACCCTAGGGGCAACAGCTTGAGAATCTGTCTTAAAAATAAAATAGAAAAACTAGCTGGGCACTGGGATGGGCGCCTGTAGTTCCAGCTACTCGGGACACTGAGGCAAGATAATAACTTAAACCCAAGTTTTTGATATTGCTGTGAGCTGTGACACCATGGCACTATACCAAGGGCTACAAATTGAGACTCTGTATAAAAAAAAAAAAAAAAAAAAAAAAAAAAAGATGAGGGACGTAGCAGGATTTGGGGGGCAGAGCATGGAGGGCTATTCCAAGTGGGGGGCTGTGTTGTGAAGACTTGGACCAGGAGCTTTCTTCCAACTCTGACTGGAGTTTCTGGATCCAGCAGAGCCCTCAAGCTACCCACTCCTGGTGCCATATCCTTACCCTGCCCAGCCGGGCGTCCTCCACGGAGACCTCTCGGAAGAAGAAGTAGACATGGTTTCCATGCTCCAAGGCATGGACAAAGTGTGGCTCTGAGGTAGAAGTGACAGGAAAGGGTATAGAAGAGCATCTGTGCCTGCTCAGAAACTCCTGGCCCCTCCCCATCTCTCCCCACCAGGTGCACACACACATACGGCCACTCCACCTGCCTGCTCCCACCACAATCCTCCCTCAGCACCTCATCCCAAGGACAGTCTCCTCCACCAGACCTGCCCTGACCTCGAAGCCACTTGGAGTCATACTTGGCGGAGCGGAGTGGGGGCTGAGGCCCGAGGCTTCGGTAAACTACAGCATCACTGGCCTGGAAGTCTGCGGCTGTTGCTGAGTACAGGCTTCCTTCTGCAGGGACAGGAGGATGGGGTCAGAGAGCTCAGGCATCTGTATCTGCCTCTAACACCCCTACCTAGGCCTGGCCCTGGCCCCTACACCAACCCTCCACTCAGGAGAATGGGAGGAAGACCAAGTGGGGAGAGGAGCTAAGGCTCCCTCTAGCCACATGCCTGCTTCTTATATGACTGAGCACACCTGCAAAGATGGCCACGTTGGACTGGGTGGCATCAAAGGGGCATCGAGCCTGCCCGCTCAGCTCTTCACCCTCCTGCTGCAGCGAAGTTATCTGGGGACAGAGGGAGGAGGTTCCTGGAACCCTCAGGGTCTTGGAGTCTGGCTCCACAGCCCAGGCCTTATGTCCCTTGGCCTCCTTCCCCAGCCCCTCCTGGATCCCTACATTCTGGGCACTCCCATTCCCTGACATCAAATTCCTGACCCCTTCCCATCAAACTGATTGCCCTTCATGGGTTCCCCCCCCCAGCTCCCATTTTGACCCCCACCCTCTCCTTTGTACCCCGTAGCTGCGGCACACGGGGCTGAATGAGTTTGTTCCACAGGCAAGGAGCGTCTGGGAGTCCCAGGGAACAAGAACACGAATGTAGTTGTAGCACTCATCCTAGAGAACCCAAAGTTCTAGGTCAGTGACAGGCTCTTTGGGACTCGGACTAGAGGCTAACAGGAAGGAAGGTTATTCCTCTTGAGCCGGTCAAAACAACGTGGGATAAAGTCCAGGGAGCTATTTGCTAGCCTTGTGGCCTTAGCTGAGCCCTGTGGCTTCTCTGAGCCTTACTTTTCCTTCTTGTGAGGCATATAAAGGAAACTGAAAATCATCAATCCCCTTTCCTTCCCATTTTCCTCTATGGCGTAAGATGAGAAAAGTGAGAAGGAAATTGGGCATGGTAGAAGACCATGTGGACAAAGCCTGGAAGCGGGGTAACCCTCCTTCCCTCCAATTTTCATCCCACTCCTCACCGTCAGCTTCCCCCGGACAGCACAGTTCTCCATGTCTTGGCTCCTCCATGTTAGATACTAAAGGAGAGAAGAGGGAAAATCTTGGGGCCCTGAATCTCTCCTCATTGCAGCTCCTTTTGGGTCCTTCTTCCCAGCCACTCAACCCCTATCAGATTTCTCCCAGCCTCACCTCCATGCCTATACCTCCTCCCACACAGCCCCTCACCTTGCTGGGTACCAGCCCCTCTCCTTCTTCTTCGGCTTGAAGATTGAAGGAGAAAACATGATCCCTGAAGGAGCAGATAAGGAGGAGTCAGAGCTGAGCCAACCATTCCACCTGACCCACAGTCAGCTGTTCAGAGGCAAACAGTACAGACCTCCTGGCCCCTACCCTCCCATGCCCACGCCATGCCTTGCCATCTGTGCTCTGGGTTGCAGCATGTCCATGTCCCACGGCTTGTGCACCTGCATTTGTCCCCTGCAGGAGCTGCAGAGGCCATGCAGGTCCCATGTCTGCCCAGGAGCATGCATTTCTGCCCCACAACAGTGCTACAATCAGTTTACCGGGCAGCCACTAGCAAGGTCCGGTTCAAGGTCAGGAATCTCTGAAAGTCCAACCCAAGTTCTGCAGCCACAGCATCATCCTCCAGGCCCCGGAACCAGGATAAAGGGGAAGAGCCTAGAGGACACAGTGAGGGTCAACTAGGACACCACACACTCCCCAACACTCTGTTTAGCTAGAAGAAACCCCACCATTGATGGAGTTCATGTGAGGTTAGACGTGCCCAAAAACTGTTCATAAAAATTGTAAGTACTGGCTCAGCGCCTGTAGCACAGTGGCTAGGACATCAGATACATACACTGGAGGTGGCAGGTTTGAACCCAGCCCAGGACTGCCAAACAACAATGACAACTACAACCGAAAAATAGCCAGGCATTTTGGTGGGCGCTGTTGTCCCAGCTACTTGGGAGGCTGAGTCAAGAGAATCAATTGCTTATACAAAACCAGCACATTGTACCCCTTGATTGCACTAATGTACACAGCTATGATTTAACAATTAAAAAAAAGAGAGAGAGAGAATCAATTGCTTAAGCCTAAGAGTTGGAGATTGCTATGAGTTGTGACACCACGGACTCTACAGAGGGCAACATTGTGAGATTCTATCTAAAAAAAAAAAAAAGATGCATTGTCTCATTTTAACACATTAACCTATTAACCTTATGAGGTGAATACTAACATAGCTCCATTTTACAGACAAAGAGCTTGAGGCTCAAAGCCGTTAAAGAATTTGTGTAAGCAGCTCAGCACCCACAGCACATTGGTTCCAGTGTCAGCCACATACACCAAGAGTGGCGGATTCAAACCTGGCCTGGGCCAGCTAAAGAACTGCAACAAAAAACTAGCCAGGCATTGTGGTGGGCAATTGTAGTCCCAGCTACTTGGGAGGCTGAGGCAAGAGAGTCGCTTAAGCCCAAGAGTTTGAGGTTGCTGTGAGCTGTGATGCGACAGCACTCTACCCAGGGTAACAGTGAGACTCTGTCTCAAAAAAAAAAAAAAAAAGAATTTGCATAAGTTTATTTAGATAGGAGGCAGCAGGGACCCGGTCCCTCTACCTCCAGAACTGAGCATAGGCCCTTCTTAGACTTGCCTTTTAGGGTTAGCAATTTCCTTCCAGCTTAGCTTTAGGAAGTAAGATAAATTCACCATAGAGAATCAGCCTCCATTGTCACAGCAAGTAGGCAAAAAGACCTGGGTTATGGGCAGCAATAAGGTTTGCTCTTCTTATTTACCCCCCTCAACAATTACTCCCAAAACCCCAATTGCGCTTCCTCCATCTTTAAAATTACTCGAAACCCTACATATATAACAGGAACAGCAAATAAATTTTTCTTCTTAGAAAAAGTAGGTTTATTGTTTCTATCATGATAGGACCTAGGTTTAGAGGGAGGTAAGAGGTGTTGAGAACCACTGAACCAGTCCCTGACCTTCATTTCGAAGTTAAGAATAATAGCAAACATGGCTGTGCACGGTGTGGTGGGCACCTGTAATCCTAGCACTCTGGGAGGTGGAGGCAGGAGGATCTCTTAAACCTAGGAATTTGAATTTGCTGTGAGCTAGACTGATTATCGCACTCTAGTCTGGGCAACAGAGTGAGAATCTGTCTCAAAGAAAAAAAAAAAAGAATAATAGTAGACACATAAAAAACACTTACTTTGAGGGAGGCTATATTTTCAGCATTTTATATGTATTAGGATGGTTTTTTTTAGATACAGGGTCTCATTATGTTGCCCAGGCTGCAGTGCAGTGGCTATCCACAGATGTGATTACAGTGCACCGCAGCCTCCAATTCCTGGGCTCAAGCTATCATCCTGCCTCAGCCTCCCCAGTGGCTGGGACTACAGGGAACTCCAGCCCAATTGGCTTAGAATATGATTACTTTGCAGATGAGGCGGCTGAGGCAGAGAAAGTTTAAATAACAAACCAAAGTCACACAGCTAGTGAGCAACTCAGCATGGATGCAAACCTCTTAAGGTTTGGTCTGGCCAAGAGTCCATGTTTTTTTTGTTTTGGGTTTTTTGTTTTTTTTTATTTTGAGATGGGGCCTCACTCTATCACCCTGACTGGAATGCGATGCCACTAATGTAGCTCACTACAATCTTGACTTCCCTAACTCAGCCTCCCCAAACCAAGCAGGGGCTACAGGTATATACCACCACACCTGGCAATTTTTTTTTTTTTTTTTTTTTTTGAGACAGAGTCTCACTTTGTCATCCTCGGTAGAGTGCAGTGGCATCACAGCTCACAGCAACCTCAAACTTCTGAGTTCAAGTGATCCTCTTGCATCAGCCTCCCAAGTAGCTGAGACTACTGGCACACACCACAATGCCTGGCTATTTTTAGAGACTGGGTCTCTGGTCTTGGTCAGGATGGTCTCTTGAGCTCAAGGGATCCACCTGCCTCAGCTTCCCAGAGTGCTAGCACACCTGGCAAATTTTTTAAACATTTGTGTAGAGATGGGATCTTGCCATATTGTCCAGGCTGGTCTTGAATTTCTGTCTCAATTATTCCTACAGCTGTGGCCTCCCAAAGTGCTGTGACTACAGATGTGAGCTGCACCTGGCCAAGTCCATATTCTTACCACCAAACAATGCTGTTTCTAAGTGAAGAAACCAGGTCAGGGCTGAGAAACAACTGAACTGAGGTGTGAGCTCACTGTGTTTGCCCTTCTTTGAAGCTGAGAGCCTTCATGCATCTTGTCTCCCACATTAGGGGTCTGGGTCTCTAATTGCCCACAGTGCAATTAGGTAGGTTCCAGGGCACTTACCCTGTAGGTCAGAGGTCAACAGAGGGAGGGGGTCCTGGGGAAATCCAGCCCAAGTATGGGGAAGTGAGAGCAGCAGCAGCAATAGCAGCAAGGGCATGAAGTGGGGGGCACGGGGCATCCTGTGCGGGGCAGCTCAGGCCCCAGGGGGTACCCCCTCACCCATATGCTGGCCCTGAAAGAGGAAAGAAAAAAGTGGGTAGGGGCCAAGTGCCCTCCACCCTTGATGCAGGCAGATTCCTCTCCTGGTCTATGTCCAGAAGACCCTGTTGAATAGGGGAAAGAACCCTCTCTCTAGAACTGTCTGAGTCCCAGCCAGCTGTCATTGTCATTCAAGGGCCTTTCCTTTCCAACTGGCCCAAACTGGCTAAAGTGAGGCCTGTGACCCCAGGTAAGGACAGGACATACTCACCCCCCTTCCATCCTTCTCACTCAGCCTTTCCTCCTCTCTCCTGACCAGGTCTGGGACATTTAGTAGTTGACACCTCCTGGCCCCCCTCTTGCTAACCCCTTCTCAGCTATAATTAGACACCAAAGCCTTAAAATTATAAATAGTGTCTCCTTGGCACTGGGAGGAGAAAGAGGGCACCATGTCTGCCTCACCCTCCCTTGCAGACCCCCATAGCACCCTAGGAGCAATGCAGGCACTGGGCCCAGTGCTACGTGGCTGCCACTGTAGTCTCTAGGACTAAGGAAGACAGAGTCAAGGGAGGAGGCAGACTAGGGGTCACTGTCCAGGTCTAAACTCTTCCTTCAGGGGCCCTTCCTACTGCTAGGGAAGAGGCAGGGCAGGGAGAGGAGTTGGAGGAGGGAGACTGTCTTAGCCAAAAATGAATCTGCATCAAAGCCAGATCAGAGGCTAAATTTAGCTCTGGCTGCAGCTGTTCCCCTGGACCCACTGTGCCCCCTCCCAGCCTCTCCAGTCCCCTGCTCCCTCCCTGGCTCCTAAGGACTGGTGCACCCCTTTAAGGAAGTAGAGATAAAAGGGACTAGTGAGGTGAAAGGGCTAAATGTGCCCCTCTTTCCCTTCATTCCCTCATCAGGTTGCCTCTGAAATTGAAATATAAATAATTCAATGACAGGCTGGCAACTGTAACCTAAAGTCCAAGAAAAGGTGAATATGATGGAAAGGATGGTGAGACAGGCCTCTTTCCCAGTCATCAACCTCCCCCAGCCCGGCTGACCCTGGCTAGGCCCCACAGTGGGAGGTACACACCTTGCATTCTCCTGAAATTGAAGTGAGGGGCAGAGTAGGTTCCAGAAATCATGTCAGGAAGGGTGAGAAGCCTTTATTTTCATGAACAAATAACTACCATTCCTTACTTGCCCATCCATCAATATCCCCTACAAGGGAGACCCTGGCCTTCCAAGCCTAATCCCCTTCTATCTCCCCAACAATTCCACTCTTTGAGCCAGGACCCAAGCATCCCCTCACCCCCAATCCAGTGTCTCCAGTGGGGAGGCTGACGTCAGGTGAAGTCCCAAGAGAGCTGGAGGAGGGGAAGGGGTAGGTACATCTAACAATGACCCCACCTTCCCCAGGGGCAGAGGAGTCAAGATAGCTAATGACCCTCCCATTGAAAGGCTGGGGCACGCTTCCTCCCCCACTTTTGTGTTTCCAGATGCTGATGCCCCCAGGGGAAGAAAAAGGGACACAGCTCGTCTTCTACCCTCCCTAACCCCCGCCCCCAAGTTGCCCTGAGCAACTGGTATCTTCATCCTGGAAACAACTTTGGTCTCTGCCAAGTGGGGAAAATAGCCAGACCCTCTTTCCTGCTCCCTGGCCATGCCTGCTTCCATCCTCTGTCCTCAGGAGGTTCTGCTCTTCCCTTACCTGGGAAGGTGACTCTTGTGGGGATTTGAGAGGGACGAAAGACCTCTGACCTGATGGAAGATGGGACAAAAGGAAAGCAGAGACTGATTTACATGCACCTTCCTCACCACACCCCTTAAGAGTAAATGTGAAAATTCAGGAAAAGTCTATTGAAGCTAAGATATAGGAGATGACACTACAGAAGGGGGGGTGCTGGTGAAATTTAGTTGGATTACAAAGGTGCTGTCATGCCCAGAGGTGTGGCGGCAAGGGATGAAGGTGGCCCCTAGCCAGAAACTCCTGGAACTTCAGGGCCAGCCCTTGGCAAAAGGGGTAACTGGAAGAGTTTGTGGGGGCCTGATGACCACTCCCATGTCAAAACCCTCAGATTCCAACAGCCTTCCTAGCAAGAGCTCACTAGGGAGGGACAATAGAGACTAATTTGCATCTCATTTACATGCTCTTCATTTTCAGGCAAAATGCTCTGATAGCAAGCACCCCCGCCCCTTCCTTCCAGCAGGCGCTACCTCCCTCCAACCCAATCTCTTTTCACATTTTCACATGCACACACACACACACACACACACACACACACACACTTTCAGCTGGATTAGTCTAGCGCCAAAAAATACGCGTGGGCCTTTGCATTGGCCCGGTAGGCTCAACTACAATACGTTTTTAAGAGGGCTTCCCATTGCTGTTTTGGAGGAGCAGCATCTGGGCAGCTCCCAGCCAACCCCTGGCCTGGAGAAAGGTGTACTCTGCCCTGGAGGAATCCCAACTGCTTCATACGCCCCATCTGAAGCAAATGAGAGAGATCTGGCCGACTCGCTCTTGTTTCTAGATCCTCCCCTTGCTGAGAAGAGGAAACAGCGTTTTTCTCTCCTCTTGCCCCCTGTAGCCACCTCTGGGGAGTGGCCCGGGTCATAGAGCGTAGCGGAGATGGAGAAGAGACAGAGAAGGGCAGACTGGGCTGGGGACAATAGCAGGAAGCTTTGGGCTAGTCGCCGGCTCCAATCCACCTTCCTCGGGAGCAGGGGCGCGCCAAGAAGCCTTTCTCCCACCCTGGTTCACCCAGGCTTGGTACCTACTCTCCCTCCCAAGCAATCCCCAGCGAGGCTCATCCAGGTGTTTAGAACATCGTAAGAGGTGGGCCTGGGGCCAAGGGATCGACGTGTCTCCCCTTTACTGGATCTGGGGCTCTGAGGAGGGGCGGGTAGCAGAGTCTGGGCCGGGACCCGGTCCCACAGCCACGTTAGCGGGAGGAGGGGCTGGAGGGGCCTGCAGGCTCAGTCGGAGTGGGGATGGGAGCGGGGGTTGGGGAGCAGATGCGGGTCTCCCTGGGCAGGGAAACCAGGCCAGAGGCTGAGAACAGACGAGGGCGGGCCCGAGGCCCGCGCTGCGCGGGGTCTGTGGGCTCGGGAGGCAGCAGCCGGCTCCGATCTCCTCCCCGGGGGACTCAGTCTAACAAAGCCCCCGGCCGAGCGGACCGGAAGAAGGAGATGGGTGCTGGGACCGAGGCTGCTGGGGGAGTCCTTTCCCTGATTCTGTGCCAAGCCGACCCCAGGTCCGCTTGCGTTAAGGACTGAGGTGCAACCGTGACACCAAAGTCCAAAATGAGGCGCCCCCTTCGCATCCCCGCGGGGGTGTCCAGAGGTAGCTCTCCTCGGGCTTCAGAGCCTTAGTTTCCTTGCGAGGGAGGCAAGGGGCCAGGTTCTCCACCTTCCCTACGATGCGCGCTTCAGATAATCCCCGTTCCCTCTCCCCATTACAGCGGGACACGACTCGGAGAAAGCCCAGTTGAAAAGGTGCCCATACCCTCCGCACTACAGTGCAGCGGTGGGGCCCAACCACCGTCCCTCCTCCCCACCTGCACCCTAACTTCGCCGACCCTCTCCGCCAGCCCGGCGTCCAGAGCGCCCGCACCCCACCGGGTCCCTCCAGGACTTAGGAAGGTCGCCACGGTCTGCGCGCCCCGGTCCCTCCTCACCTCCCGCAGCCCCACCCCTCCCCGGGTACTTGCTCCGGGATCGCGGTCAGCGTGATAGAGACCGCATCGGGCGGCCGGCGGCCACGCGCCTCGTGGACTTGGCAGTCCGTGGTTGGGGCTCAGGAAGATGCGACGAGCGACCGAATTGGATGGCTCTCGGATTTTAGCTTCGGGGCGCTGTCGGGTCAGGAGAGCCCCAAGTCCAAATCGCAACCCAGACTCCCGCCCCGGATTCGCCCAGGAAAACAATGCGAACGCCTGGAGCTCCGGACTCGGCCCCAGCCGCCCCGCCCGCCGCCCCACCGGACCCACCCCCTGCCAGCCGCTGGCTAGCGGGAAATAGCCCCGCCCCCTGAGATCGCCGAGACCACGCCTCTCGTCACTTCTCCACCAATAGTGCTGCCCGGGGGCGGGGTGCCAGAACCACAGTCCATCCCGAGGGCCAGGACAGGAGGGTGAGCTGAAAGCCAGAGGCCCGCGCGAGACCGACAAATCCACGGAGAGTCACCGACACCCATACAGAGAAGAGACACACATAGAGACAGAGACAAGCTGACACGGGAGAGACTGCGGAGAAATCTCACAAGAGGAAGGAGCAGAAGCTGGCTTAAGAGAGACAGGAAACCTGGGGGCCTCGGAGGGGCCAGGCTGTTGAAGCCTAAGCCATTCTCCCTCCCTTTCCTCCTCCTCAGTGGCTTTGGCGACCCTGGTCCCTGGGGACTCTCCAGTCGCTCCCTTACTCAACCCTAACCCTCCATATGCTTTTTACATCCACCTCCTCTTTCTGCCCAAGTGATTTCCTTGGTTTGTTCTGATCCCAATAATAAGGCCTCGCATGCATTTGAGGGCTTGAGGCCTGGGAAAGGAAAAGTCGCGTCCCACTTTAAAGGGGGAGAGGGAAGGCGGCACCTGTGGCTCAGTCGGTAAGGCACCGGCTTCATATACCGAGGGTGGCAGGTTCAAACCCAGCCTTGGCTAAAGTGCAACAAAAAAATAGCTGGGCGTTGCCGTGGGCGCCTGTAGTCCCAGCTACTCGGGAGGCTGAGGCAGGAGAATCTTGTAAGCCCAAGAGTTGGAGGTTGTTGTGAGCTGTGTGATGCCACAGCACTCTACTGAGGGCCATAAAATGAAGCTCTGTCTGTATAAATAAATAAATAGGAGAGGGAAAGGGGATTATTTGAAGGAGGTTTTCCTTGCCCCCATCATCTTCTCCCCTCCCACCTCTACAGTTAAAGTGGGATGGGCTATGGACACTATGCCAGGAACTATGACATCAGGGAGCCAGGGTGATGGGCAGTGAGGCTGAAGAGGACAGGTAAGAAGAGCTGAAGCATTGACTCAGAATCACACAGAGGAGCAACACGGAGACCCAAAAAAGAGAGAAAGTGACCATCTGCCCTAACCCTACAGAGCCTTTCTGCTCCCACAGACACAGGGTCACAGACACATGTCCCATCTTTCCTCCAAGGACTCTGGACATTCCTCCAAACAGCAGAATTGATCCTTTTCCATACTAACCCTCATAAAGACTATTTGATTCTGGGAATGTCAGTGAGGAGGAAGAATGAGGTCACTTCAGACAGTACTGTCTGGCTGCCACCTTGGTATTACTTGTTAGGCTTCTTCCCTGTGTGGGGCTGGGACAAAAGATAGGGAAATGGGTGGCCTGGGAGACATAGTTTTATCTGAGTGAGCACTTCCATTCACATATTAGTGTCTGGACTAGAGGAAAGTGGGGGCAGGGTTTGCTACTGGTAGGACAGCCTTAACTGGACTGAGATCAAAGTGGGTAGCATCATGCACAGGGCTAAGTCCCACAATGAGTAAGCAAGAAACAGAAATACACATAAACATACACATGTGCACACACACTGAGCGACAGATACAGATTTAAGGACAGATGAACCAGTAAGATAAACAGGATCAGAAATAATGGAACTGGCCAGGTTCCATTGGTAGCTCATGCCAGTAATCCTAGCACTCTGGGAGGCTAAGGCAGGAGTATTGCTTGAGCTCAGGCATTCAAGACCAGCCTGAGCAAGAGCGAGACCTTGCCTCTACTAATAATAGAAGAACTAGCAGAACTAGCCAGGTGTTCTGGTGGGCACCTGTAGTCCCAGCTACTGGGGAGGCTGAGGCAAGAGGATTGCTTGAGCCCAGGAGTTTGAGGTTGCTATGAGCTATGCCACCACAGTACTCTATCCAGGGCTACAGAGTGAGACTGTTTCTAAATAAATAAAATTAAATTAAAATAAAGAACTGAGGTAACAATACCTACACACGAGTAGTTGCTGAGAGATCATGGGTCCAAGGCAATTTAGCAAATAGTTGGGGTTGATTTAAAGGCTGGAAAGAAGTTCTGGGGAAAAGACACCGCCTAAATACAGAAGATACCAAAAAATGTATACACATCAGAAAAAAACTTCATTAAAATTGTAATACTCACTGTACACTAACAACATTTGTTGTCTTATATATTGTGTCTCCTGTGATTGCATAAGTCAAATATGACTAATTACACCCCTATATACAGATACTAAGAGGTTAAAAGAAATCACTCCAGGCAGTGCCCCATAGCTCAGTGGGTAAGCCACCAGCCACATACACCATGGCTGGCGGGTTCAAATCTGGCCTGGGCCTGCTAAACAATGACAACTACAACAAAAAAATAGCTGGGCATTGTGGTGGGTGCCTATAGTCCCACTTACTTGGGAGGCTGAGGCAAGAG
This sequence comes from Loris lydekkerianus, assembly GCA_963574355.1. NCBI lineage: Eukaryota > Metazoa > Chordata > Mammalia > Primates > Lorisidae > Loris > Loris lydekkerianus. Next base: position 52,349 of record CAUYPK010079793.1, on the reverse strand, counting down.
AATCGCTTAAGCCCAAGAGTTTAAGGTTGCTGTGAGCTGGCACACCATAGCACTATACCCAGGGTGACAGCTTAAGACTCTGTCTCAAAATAAATAAATAAATATATAAATAAAATAAAATAAAATAAATCACCATGGCTCCTAGCATAGGGTTTAGGTATCCAACTATCTGTTCATTGAATAGATTAGTAAATAGTGATTACAATATAATTCATTTAAAGTGTTGGAGCTGGGTGGCACCTGTAGCTCAGGCAGCTAAGGCACCAGCCACATACACCAGAGCTAGCAGGTTCAAATCCAGCCCGGGCCTGCCAAACAATGACAACTACAACCAAAAAATAGCCAGTCATTGTGGCGGGCACCTGTAGTCCCAGCTACTTGGGAGGCTGAGGCAAGAGAATTACTTAAGCCCAAGAGTTTGAGGATGCTGTGAGCTGTGATGCCACAGCACTCTACTGAGGACGACACAGTGAGACACTGTCTCAAAAATAAATAAAAAGCCATACTAAGTCTCAAAATGTTACACTGAACATAAATTCCTAAATGTAAAGAAAAAAATATGCTCCATAATGACTGCAGAAAAAGATGTTAGATATATTTTATCATGGAAGACAGAAAAGGTAGGTAGGTGTGGGAGTTGGCTTGATACAAAAGAAAGAAGAAAATGTTCCAAAGAAGGATACAACTTGGGTGGTGCCTGTAGTTCAGTGAGTAGGGCACCGGCCCCATATACCAAGGGTGGCAGGTTCAAACCTGGCCCCAGCCAAACTGTAACAAAAAATAGCTGGGTGTTGTGGTGGGCAGTGGACATCTGTAGTCCCAGTTACTCGGGCAAGAGAATTGCCTAAGCCCAAGAGCTGGAGGTTGTTGTGATGCCAATGCCATAGCATTCTGCCAAGGGTGACAAAGTGAGACTCTGTCTCTAAAAAAAAAAAAAAAAAAAAAAAAAAAATTCCAAATTTTCTCTTGATCTTTGTCTGGATTTAGTTGTCACTCAATTTTATTATTCCTTTCATAGCTATGCTTCTAGAGTTGCCTATACTTGCTGTTGCTGTGTCCATTTTCACAATTTTTTTTGGAGACAGAGTCTCACTATGTCACCCAAGGTAGAGTGCCCTGGCATTCAGCTCACAGCAACCTCAAACTCCTGGGCTTAAGCAATTCTTTTGTCCCAGCCTCCCAAGTAGCTGGGACTATAGAAAACCACCACAATGTCCGGCTATTTTTTGGTTGTAGTTGTCATTGGTGTTTGGCAGGCCCAGGCTGGGTTCAAACCCACCACCTCCAGTGTATGTGGCTGGCTCCCTAGCCTCTGAACCACAGGTGCCAAGCCCTCAGCAAATAAATAAATATATATATATAGAGAGAGATATAGATATAGATATAGATATAGATATGTATTTTTTTTAGACAGAGTCTCACTATGGCACCCTCCATAGAGTGCTGTAGCATCACAGCTCACAGCAACCTCAAACTCCTGGGCTTAAGCGATTCTCCTGCCTCAGGCTCCTGAGTAGCTGGGACTACAGGCGCTGGCCACAATGCCTGGCCATTTTTTTTGGTTACAGTTGTCATTGTTGTTCAGAAGGCCTGGGCTGGGCTCAAACCCACCAGCTCCAGTGCATGTGGCTTATGCCCTACTCACTGAGCTAAGGGCACTGAGCCAAATACATATATATTTTTTTTCTTTCTTTTTTTAGAGACAGAGTTTCACTTTGTCACCCTCGGTAGAGTGCCATGGCATCACATCTCACAGCAACCTCCAGCTCTGGGGCTTAAGTGATTCTCTTGCCTCAGCCTCCTGAGTAGCTGGGACTACAGGCGCCCGCCACAATGCCTGGCTATTATTTTGTTGCAGTTTGGCTAGGGCCGGGTTTGAACTCACCACCCTCAGTATATGGGGTGGGCGCCCTACCCACTGAGCCACAGGCACCGCCACATATATATATATATATATATATATTTTTTTTTTTTTTTTTTTTTAGATAGAACCTCAAGCTGTCACCCTGGGTAGAGTGCCATAAAATCACATCTCACAGCAACCTCCAACTCCTGGGCTTAAGCTATTCTCCTGCCTCCGCCTCCCAAGTAGCTGGGACTACAGATGCCCACCACAATGCCCGGCTATTTTTTGGTTGCAGCCGTCATCGTTTGGCGGGCCGGGATGGATTGCAACCCACCAGCTCAGGTGTATGTAGCTAGTGCCTTAGCCGCTTGAGCCGCAGGCACTGAGCCGAAATATATATATATATTTTAATAAATGAATAGCTTCAGTACTATCAATATGGTCATTCTCAGCCTTCTTAACCTCTCACTTAATTTGTTTTGTGTTTGTTTTTTGAGACAGTCACTTTGATGCACTGGCTAGAGTACTATGGCATCATCATAACTCATAGCAACCTCAAACTCTTGGGCTCAAGAGATCCTCATGGGCTCAGTGCCTGTAGCTCAGCACGTAGGGTGCCAGCCACATACACGGAGCTAGCAGGTTCATATCCAGCCCAGGCCCACCAAACAACAATGACAACTACAACCCAAAAATAGCCAGGCGTTGTGGTGGGTACCTGTAGTCCCAGCTACTTGGGAGACGGAGGCAAGAGAATCACTTAAGCCCAAGAGTTTGAGTTTGCTGTGAGCTGTGTGCCATGGGACTCTACCAAGGGTGACATAATGAGACTTTGTCTAAAAAAAAGAGAGAGATCCTCTTGCCTCAGCCTCCTGAGCAGCTGGGACTACAGGCACCCACCATAACACTTGGCTATTCTGTTTGTAATAGAGACAGGGTCTCACTCTTGCTCAGACTAGTCTCTTAGTCAGGTCTCAAACTCCTGAGTTCAACCAATCCACCCAACTTAGCCTCCTAGAGTGCTAGAATTATAGGCGAGAGCCACCGCACCTGGCTCCTTAAATGTTGATGTTGCCCAGATCATGTCCTTAGATACATCTCTCTATTTCTGTTCCTTGGTCAAGAGCAGCGGTTCTCAACCTGTGCGTCACAACCCACAGGAACTGTATTAAAAGGTTGCAGCACGAGGAAGGTTGAGAACCACTGGTCAAGACAATCAACATCAACAGTTATAATAGGCTCAGTGCCCGTAGATCAGTGGTTAGGGCACTGGCCACATACACAGAGGTGGGCAGGTTTGAACCCAGCTAAATAACAATGACAACTGCAACAACAACAACAACAACAAAAAATAGACAGATGCTGAGGTGGGTGCCTGTAGTCACAGCTACTTGGGAAGTTGAGACAAGAGAATCACTTGAGCCCAAGAGTTTGAGGTTGCTATGAGCTATGCTACCACAGCACTCTACCGAGGGTGGCAAACTGAGACACTGTCTCAAAAAAAACAAAACAACAACAACAAAACAATTATAATAGGCTGGGCATGGTGGTGGCTCACTCCTGTAATCCTAGCACTCTGGGAGGTCGAGGCAAATGGATTGCCTGAGCTCACAGATTCCAGACTAGCCTAAGCAAGAGCAAGACTCTGTCTCTAAAAATAGCCAGGCATTGTGACAGGCACCTGTTGTCCCAGCTAGTCAGGAGGCTAAGATAATAGAATTGCTTGAACCCAAGAGTTTGAGATTGTTGTGAGCTATGACACCATAGTACTCTACTGAGGGTGACAAAGCAAGACTGTGTCTAAAAAAAAAACAACAACAACAAAAAACAGAGGGCTTGGTGCCATAGCTCAAGTGGCTAAGGCGCCAGCCACATATACACCAGAGCTGGCAGGTTCAAATCCAGCCTGGGCCTGCGAAACAACAATGACAATTACAACCAAAAAATAGCCGGGCATTATGGTGGGCGCCTGTAGTCCCAGCTACTTGGGAGGCTGAGGCAAGAGAATCACTTAAGCCCAAGAGTTGGAGGTTGCTGTGAGCTGTGACACCACAGCACTCTACCCAGGGTGACAGCTTGAGGCTCTGTCTCAAAAAAAAAAAAAAAAAAGAAAAGAAATTAAAAGCTGTGAACTATCTCCAGCTACATCAAGCTGAAGCCCTGCTGACCACTTTAAAACATTCTGAACTTTCTCCTCCTCAACTGATATGAGTACTGATCCTAACTATGGTGAGACCTCAGCTAAACCAAATGCAGGACTGTTTCATTCTGAATCATTTTCTAGATAACTGAAGTTTATTGAATTAAGTGCAAAACATTCTGTTTAAAATAGAGATTATATATTAAGAGCTATTCTTTATTTCCTGTGGATTAAGTAGAAATGGCACCATTTTGAGTCATTAAGACCTAACTAACTTAACCTCTGGGGTAAGGCTTTGTTTCTTGGTATTTTGTTGTTGTTGTTTGAGACAAAGTCTCACTATGTTGCCCTTGGTAGAGTGCCGTGATGTCACAGTGCACAGCAACCTCAAACTCTTTTTTTTTTTTTTGAGACAGAGCCTCAAGGTGTCACCCTCGGTAGAGCTGTGGCATCACAACTCACAGCAACCTCCTTAAGAGATTTTCTTGCCTCAGCCTCCCAAGTAGCTGGGACTACAGGTGCCCACACAACTGGCTATTTTAAGAGACGGGGGTCTCGCTTTGGCTCAGGCTGGTCTCCGACTCCTGAGCTCAGGTGATCCACCTGCCTCAGCCTCCTAGAATGCTAGGACTACAGGCGTGAGCCACCTCTCCCAGCCTTAATTTATGTGGGGTTTTTTTTTGAGACACAGTCTCAATCTATCACCACAGCTAGAGTGCAGTGGGATCATTATAGCTCACAGCAACCTCAAACTCCTGGGCTCAAGGGAGTTTCCTGTCTCAGTCTCCCAAGTAGCTGGGACTATAGGTATAAGACACCACACCTGGATAATTTTTCTATTTTTAGTAGAGACAGGGTCTCGCTCTTGCTCAGACTGGTCTCCAACTCCTGAGCGTCTGCATAGCCTCCCAGAGTGCTACGATAATAGGTGTGACCCACCATGCCAGCCATCTTTCAGCAAATATTTATTGAACACAGTATGTGCCAGGCACTGTGCACAAACTAAAACATAAGCTCTGTCCTCATAAAGCTTACAGTCTAATAGGAAGGCAGTTTAAAAAGTTGCAAATTAGCCTGTGCTGTGGCTCACACCTGTAATACTGGCACTCTGGGAGGCAGAGGCAGGTGGATTGCTTGAGTTCAGGAGTTTGAGAACAGCCTGAGAAAGTGCGAGACCCTGTCTCTATCAGAAATAGAAAAAACTGGCTGAGTGCAGTGGCTCAAGTCAGTAATCCTAGAACTCTGGGAGGCTAAGGCAGAGGCCTGAGCTCACAAGTTCGAGACTAGCTTGAGCAAAAGCAAGACCCCATCTCTAAAAAAATAGCCAGGCAGGGTGGTGCCTGTAGCTCAGTGAGTAGGGCACCGGCCCCATATACTGAAGGTGGCAGGTTTGAACCCGGCCCCGGCCAAACTGCAACAAAAAAATAGCCAGGCATTGTGCCAGGTGCCTATAGTCCCAGCTACTTGGGAAGCTAAGGCAAGAGAATCGCCCAAGCCCAAGAGCTAGAGGTTGCTGTGAGCTGTGACACCACGGCACTCTACCAAGGGCAACATAGTGAGACTGTCTCAAAAGAAAAAAAAAAAAAATAGCCAGACGTTGTGGCAGACACCTCTAGGCAAGAGAATTGCTTGAGCCCAAGAGGTTGAGTTTGCTGTGATCTAGGATGCCACAGCACTCTACCAAGGGTGACAAAGTAAGACTGTCTCAAACAAACAAACAAACAAACAAACAAAAAACACTCAGCACCCGTAGCACAGTGGTTAGTTACAGCACCAGCCACATACATCAAAGCTGGCGGGTTCAAATCCAGCCAGGCCAGCTAAAAAACAATGACAACGGCAACAACAACAAAATACCTGGACATTGTGGCAGGCGCCTGTAGTCCTAACTACTTGGGGGGCTTAGGCAAAAGAATCACTTAACCCCAAGAGTTTGAGGTTGCTGTGAGCTGTGATGCCATGGCAAACTACCAAGGGTGACAAAGTGAGACTCTGTCTCAAAAAAAAAAAAAAAAAAAAGAATTGAGAAGTAGATAAAGAGTTACTAGCAGCATTGTGGATTCAAAAGTTGTTACTCGTGGCTCAGTGCCTGTGGCTCAAGCGGCTAGGGAGCCAGCCACATACACCTAAGCTGGCAGGTTCGAATCCAACTGGTCCAAACAATGACTGCTGCAACCAAAAAATGGCCGGGCATCGTGGAGGGTGCCTGTAGTCCCAGCTACTTGGGAGGCTGAGGTAGGAGAATCACTTGAGCCCAGGAGTTGGAGGTTGCTGTGAGCTGTGATGCCACAGCACTCTATCTCGAGAGACAGCTTGAGGCTGTCTAAAAAAATAAAGTTGTAACTCGTATTTACATCTTATTGTATTTTCATTTTCCTTATTCTTATTTTCCAACTAAATTATACATTTCTTACCAAAAGGATTTTTAGTTTTCCTGTGATTTGGATGGAGACAGAGTCTTACTTTGTTTCCCTGTGTAGAGTCTGGTGGTGTCAGAGCTCACAGCAACTTCAAACTCCTAGGCTCAAGTAATCCTCTTGCCTCAGCCTCCTAAGTAGTTGGGACTGGCTAATTTTTTTCTATTTTTAGCAAATATGGGGTTTCTTTTTTGGGGGGGGACAGTCTCACAATGTCACCCACAGCAGAATGCTGTGGCGTCACAGCTCACAGCAACCTCCAACTCTTAGGTTTAAGCTATTCTCTTGCCTCAACCTTCCAAGTAGCTGGGACTACAGGCACCCACCACAATGCCCGGCTATTTTGTGGTTGTTGTTGCAGTTTGGCCGGGCCAGGTTCGAACCCGCCACCCTCGGTATATGGGGCCGGTGCCCTACTCAATGAGCCACAGGCGCTGCCCCATAGTTCCTTTCTTAATGCAGCTTTCCATTTCTCCTCATCCCTTTGCCACCAAACTCCTTAAAAGAGTTGTCAACATTTTCTTTCTTTTTTTTTTTTTTTTACAGAGTCTCACTATGTCACCCTTGGTTAGAGTGCTATGGCATCACAGCTCACAGCAACCTCAAACTCTTGGGCTAAAGGGATTCTCTTGCCTCACCCTCCCAAGTAGCTGGGACTACAGGTGCCCACCACAACACCCTGCTATTTTGTGGTTGCAGTTGTCATTGTTGTTTAGCAGGCCCGATCTGGGTTTGAACCTGCCAGCCTCAGTGTATGTGGCTGGTGCCCTACTCGCTGAGCTATGGGTGCCAAGCCATCATCAACATTTTCTAATCCAAGCTGTAAGAACGATGCTTGGCTCTGGATCCTGGAAGTGATGAGGAGAAAGGTGGAACTAAGAAAGATGCCCAGCCTCAGTCACTATCTCCACAGAAGAGAACTAACGGTTTTGGAGTCAGTGGTATGCTGACTCCTTCTGAACTTTAATTTGCTCTTTAACTTTTCACAACCAACCAAATTCCCGATCCTTCCCCTTCTAGAACTGTTTTATAGAATCACCAAATCTCAAGGTCTCTGTGGACTCTTATCCTGTGATTAAGTAAACAATTGAACAATTCCTTTAAGTAAATGCCCTTTCCTCAAGGAAACATCTATTAAAGCATCTAAGACATTCCCATTGAGCTAATTATTTCACTCCCCTGATCAAAAACCTTTAATGCCACCCCACTACCTATAGGAAAAGGCTGCACTGTTGAGCAATTTTTCTTCTTTTTTTGCAATTTGGCCAGGGCCGGGTTTGAACCCACCACCCTCGGTATATGGGGCCAGCGCCCTACTCGCTGAGCCACAGGAGCCACCCAAGCAAGTTCTTTAAAGCTTACCATGATCTAGTCTTTTTCCTTCACTTATCTCTTAAACAGTTTGTGCTCCAGACATATAAAATAAATCACCACCTGTTGAGAATGCCCTGTATTATATCTACTCCTGCCCCCTTTCCTGGGAAACATTTCTTCCCTATCTTTAGTTAATAAGTAGTTGAATCCATCCTCTTAAGCCCTTCAGAATTAATCTAAGCTTCTTTATTTCTTTTTTTGACGGGGAGATAGAGTGCCAGGGTGTCATAATTCATAGTAACCTCAAACTCTTGGACTCAAGCGATCCTCTTACTTCAGCCTCCCAAGTACGTGGGACTACAGGTGCCTGCCGGGCTATTTTTAGAGATGGGGGTCTCGCTTTTGCTCAGGCTGGTCTCAAACTCATGAGCTCAAGCGATCCACCCACCTTGGCCTCCCAGAGGGCTAGATTACAGGCTATTCTCCTAATTCTTTAAACCTCTATTAAGGTTAATAGCATTGTGTGACTTGCAGCATAACTATGTGTACTTAAGTTTATCTCTCTGAGAGTACAGTATGGAGTACAGTAACCTCATCCTAGCTCAATGCAACTTCAAACGCCTGGGCTCAAGCGCTCCTCCTACCTCAGCCTCCTGAGTAGCAGGAACTCCAGATGCCACCATGACCAGGTGATTTTCTTTTTTAATTTTTAGACAAGTTCTAAAATTGTTTTTTAGTTTAAATTTTAAGACAAGGTCTCACTATTGCTCAGGTTGGTCTGGAACTCCTAGCCTCAAGCAGTCCTCTTGCCTTGGTCTCCCAGAGTGTTAGGATTACAGGGGTGAGCCACCTTGCCTGGCCTGTAAGATTTTTGATGATAAATATTTTCACTACATTCAGGAGTTGTGACTTCCCTTTCATTTTTGTGTCACTTTGGCAGTTATAACAAAGCTCCGTGGAGGGGGGGGGGGTCCTCTGAGTCTAGTCGTTCAGCACTGTGCTGACACCTGCTGGTCATACATAGTTAAGCAGCACTGGCGCCAGTACCTTCCTCCCTCCTGTATGCATCCTTACCTGCCAGGCACTGGAAGAATACGCTGTGGTAACACTGCCCCACCCTCCCACCCCCCAACACCATCCTTCAAACTTCAGAATTTTCCCCCAATGACCTCCAGCAGTATGGAATTTCCATTCTATCCAGTACTATAGAAATGAAAGAACCAGATCTCAAGGAACTGGGTGGCAAGAAAAGAAAGAGGCAGATAATTTGAGACTGGGGGATGGGCATACCCCTCCTCCATACCTCAAGAATCAAGACTTTTCCAAAAGAATTCTATTCTTTTTGACCTTTGTCAATTTTTTTCTAGATTGCTCCTGGGCCATAAGACTTGGTGACAGTGGTGATGAACTGGAGGTTGGGGTGTGTAGGCGGGGCTCAGGGGTGGGGCCAAAGGGAGCTTCTCCATTCTGTCAGCCCTCCAGTCCGGGGACATCCAAGACAAGACTGGCACCCCGTGCAGCAGGTGAGGGACTGGCAAGAACAGAAGGGTAGACTTCAGGGGTGATGGTGGCAGAAGGGGCCCCAGCTCTTTCACCCTTGGCTTCCCAAATTGTGAAACTCTCATTTGTAGAGTTCTTGAGCCCCCAAGGAGTTTTAGTTTCACCCAGTGGCAAGGCAGCCTCTTAAAGAAAGACCTGGTTTGGGATGGGAGTGGGTGGCAGGATTGAGGGATGGGGATGGATATGGGCGTGCGACAAAAATGTAATGAAATCCCAGAGACATGGAGATAGATTGTAAGGGCCAGAGGGAAAGCATGTCCAGGCCAGAGGACCATGGGGGAGGACACAGATAAGAAAAAAAGGGAGTCCAAAACAGAGAAAGGGAGAGGACAGTGGATCAAATGTGAGATGGCAATGGAGGCAATGGAGTGCTGGGTAAAAGGAAGGCCAAGGAGGAAGGAAGGCCCACATGGAGCAATCTCCTCTTCCGGAAGGGAGGACGGCCTAGAAAGCCCCAGGGCAAGCCGGGGAGCAAAACAGGGTTCTAGGTTCCCACTGGAATGATTTAGCTGGGGAAGAAACCCCCACAGTTACCAATCTCCCCTGCCTCTTCAGACTCCCATTTTGGTTTGGGGGAGAGGGTGAGGCTGCTCCTCATTGCGGTCACAGCCACATCCTGCAAAGCAGGGGAGGGGGAAGTAAGAAACAAAACAACCAGAAGAACCACAAGCAAATGCCATGGGGAGTGAAACCTGGACAGACACAGCTTATTCACCACCAGGAGGGTCCTCAGGTCAATCAGCAGGAGACTGTAGACCTTAGTGTTGGCTCTCCTTCCCGAGTTGCTTATTCCTCAGGCATCCTCAGAGCGCTTCACCCTCACTGAGACCATCACAGGGAAAGAGGTTTCCTTTGTATTATGTGGGTTTAAACTCAATTTAACCATTTACTAGTGGCTTAAGCCAAATTGCTTAATTTCTTTTTGTTTTTTTTTTGAGACAGAGTCTCAAGCTGTCACCCTGGGTAGAGTCCCAGGTCGTCACAGCTCACAGCAACCTCATACTCTTGGGCTTAAGTGATTCTCTTGCCTTAGCCTCCCAAGTAGCTGGGACTACAGGTGCCCCCCACAACGTCCAGCTATTTTTTGGTTGTAGTTGTCATTGTTATTTAGCAGGCCTGGCCCAGGTTCAAACCTACCAGCCTCAGTATATGTGGCTGGGGCCCTACTCACTGAGCTACGCGTGCTGCCAGCTTAATTTCACTTAGCTTCAGTTTTCTCATGGCAAAATGGGGTACCTACTACCTTATAGAGGGTTGAGAAAACTGAGATGATTAACATAAAGCACTCAGCACATCATCGGTCCTCAGTAAGTTATTCTTATTAGGACTTGTGGGGCTTCTATGTTTCTTCACTTCTTTAAAGGCAAGACAGCACACTAGATGACAGGAGCTTTTTTTTTGAGAGACAGTCTCACTATGTCACCCTCTGTAGAGTTCCGTACCATCACAGCTCACAGCAAGCTCAAACCCTTGGGCTTAAGTGATTCTCTTGCCTTAGCCTCCCAACTATAGGTACCCACCACAATGCCTAGCTATCTATTTTGTTGTTGTTGTTACCATTGTTTAGCAGGCCTGGGCGGGGTTTGAACCCACCAGCCCTGGTGCATGTGGCCAGCACCCTAACCACTGAGCTACAGGCACTGAGCCTGACAGGAGCTTTTGAGGTCAGGAAAATAGTTGTGTTTGACCTGAGGTATATTATTGAACATAAGCTACAATTTTTTCAGCTGTAAAAGAAGGATAGTGATACCTACACTCCATAGATGTATGATACATACTGTTCAAAGATAGTAGTTGTAAGAATTATCGGCCAGGGAAGCCTTACCTTCTCCACTGTGGCAGCAATAGCCTATTCCATTTGAGAGTTCACTCATGGTGGGGTATCCATGTGGGTGTGTGACCACCTTCTTCCAGCCAGAGCTATCACTATCTACTTGGCTATTGTGGAGATCAAGATTTCCCACAGTGCTAAAGGAGAAAAGCAGGAAAGACACAGGGCATGAGGTTGGGCATGGTGGCTGACGCCTGTAATCCTAGCACTCTGGGAGGCCGAGGCAGGTGGATCACCCTGAGCTCACAGGCTCAAGACAGCCTGAGCAAGAGCAAGACTTCATCTCTAAAAATAAGGGGTGGCGCCCATTGCTCAGTGGGTAGGGCACCAGCCACATGCACCCAGGCTTGACGGTTTGAATTTGGCCCCAGCCTGCTAAACAACGACAATGACAAATAAAAAATAGCTGGGCCTTATGGTGGACACCTGTAGTCCCAGCTACTTGGGAGGCTGAGGCAAGAGAATCACTTAAGCCCAAGAGTTTGAGGTTGCTGTGAGCTGTGACGCCACGCACTCTACTGAGGGCAACATAGTGAGACTCTGTCATAAATAAATGAGTAAATAAATAAATATAAATAAAGATAGCCAGGCATTGTGGCAGGTGTCTATAGTCCCAGCTACTCAGGATGCTGAGGCAAGAAAATTGCTGGAGCCCTAGACTTTGAGGTTGCTGTGAGCGAGACTCTGTCTCAAAAAAAAAAAAAAAAAGAGAGACACAGGGGATGAGTCTGGAAAGAGATGACAAACAGATAAGAATGAGACAGAAATCAAAGAAGCAACAGAAAGGGAAAAGCCATCTCTCTCTTTTTAGGGAAGCCTGTGGCCTTTTTCCAGTGACTGACCACATACCTCACTTCCCAGGAACCATGGAGTCCTTTAGCTCCAAGAGTCTGGCACTGCAAGCAGAGAAGAAGCTACTGAGTAAGATGGCAGGTCGGTCTGTAGCTCATCTCTTCATTGATGAGACAAGCAGTGAGGTGCTAGATGAGCTCTACCGTGTGTCCAAGGAGTATACGCGCAGCCGGCCCCAGGCCCAGCGGGTTATCAAGGACCTGATCAAGGTGGCTGTCAAGGTGGCCGTGCTGCACCGTAGTGGCTGCTTTGGCTCCGGTGAACTGGCCCTGGCTACCCGCTTTCGTGAGAAGCTGAGGCAAGGGGCCATGACGGCACTTAGCTTTGGTGAAGTGGACTTCACCTTTGAGGCTGCTGTTCTGGCAGACCTGCTGACCGAGTGTCGGGATGTGCTGCTGGAGTTGGTGGAGCACCATCTCACACCCAAGTCACACGGCCGCATCCGCCATGTGTTTGATCACTTTTCTGACCCAGGCCTGCTCACAGCCCTCTATGGCCCTGAGTTCACTCAGCACCTTGGCAAGATCTGTGATGGACTCAGGAAGCTGCTGGATGAGGGGAAGCTCTGAGAGCCCTGGGCCTAGCATATTCCAGCTCAGCAAAATGGCTGAGAAAACAACAGATAGTGGGCTTCCTAACCCTACTCGCCTGCACTAACCTTTCAGTCCTCAGGCTTCATTCTTTCCCAAGAGCACTTTTGACTCTGAGGCCACCCCACCCCCAAACTGTTGGTGGAGAAGGAGCAATGGTAAGGGGGTGAGGGCCCTCTCCCACTCAAGCCCCAGGACAGGAAACAGAGCTGTGTGAAAAGGCGAAGTGAAACTTGGATCTCTGTATCTCCTACAAGGGACTTCTGAAACAGGCAAGGCTCCCCTCACCCTCTGAACCAGGGAAGGGGACAGCACCCATATAACCACACTGGGACACTGAAGACAGAAGGGGGGGAAGGTGGCACTTAGAGACATAGCTTGGACAGATACTGGAGGCTCTGCTCCACAGTGCAGGAAGAAGGGGCCAGAGCAAGGGAGATTCTCTTAGGGGAAATAAAACTACTGCAACATGCGTGGGGCTCAATGTTTAATCTCTCCAGCTTCTTACACCTTGTGATCATCACAGAGGAAAGACGGTATCTAAACACCACTCATCTCACCTCTCACCACTTCCATACAGGAGACTGAGGCATATTTCCAGTATCACTGAGGTTCCCTTGCCTACTTCTGTTTAAGAAACAAACAAAAAAAAACTGTACCACAGACCAGTGCTACAAAGTGCAAATAAATACACAGTGAGGGGCAAGGCATTGGCAGGCAGGCTCTGGTGGGGAGAGGGTATAACAAAGAGATCCCCTCAACTGTCCTCTTCAAGCTCCAAGGAAATCCTTCCATCCTTTAGCCCCTCATAAGCTGAGCAGAGGAACAGGTTAGAAGGGTGAACTGTTGGAATGGAGAGTTCAGATCCCTACAGTTCTATTTTTCTCAGAGCTAGAGTTGTGGGGAAGTCACAGGGAGTTAGTCAAGACTGAACTTGAATCCTTTACTTTATGACTGAGGAAAAGGCCTGGCACCATCTGCCATTCTCTGTGATGGGAGTAGATCACTGGTTGCCCCATCCTCAATAACATCCTTGGCTAAGGAGGGGGAAGGTGAGGAGCAGTAGGTACTTGCTCACTCTTCCTGGGCTCCCACATTCTAGGGCTATTGAAATCCCATTTTTCAGCTAAGAGTGAGAAGGAATAGGATACAGTGAATAAATATTAGTTAAATATAGCACCAAATAAATTAGGTAACATAGTTGGAGATGAGGAGGAAGTTGAGGGGAGTCTCTGCTTCCCTGCTTTAAAGCCAGGGAATGGTGAAAGGGATAGGAAAGGCAGCATGTATGAAAAAAGAGCCTTTTACATCTAAAGGACAGCTCTAGGTTCAGCCCAAGAATTGTAAAGGAGTCCAATCCACATCCCCTACTCTTGCCAATAAAACTACCCCAGGCCAAGGAACTCCTGGCAGAGAAGGAGGCTAGGGAAGATGGCTGGAGTGGAGGGAGGTGGCCTGGGAAGCCATGCTCATGAGCCTAACTTCAGGCTCCTCCTCCTCAAGTTGTTCTTTCAACATCTTACTTCTCTCAATCAGTTCTGGGGACATCAGAGTTTGAAGATTTCATCCTCCTGGTCCCGTAGTGTCTGGGTTCGAGAGGTACGGGTCAACGGTACAGGACCCAGAACTGCTCGTTGCTGTGTCCGAGGGGAGCTCAGGTGGGGTCCTGCATCCTCCTCAGGTACCCTGTAGGTAACAAAAGGGGAGAAAGAGAGACAGATCAAAGCAAAAGCCTGAGAATGGGCCAAGTGAAGAGGTACATGGACGCTGTCTTACTGTCCTGACACATAAGCTGATTGCTCTAAGACAATCTCAATATCTTCTGGATAAATAAACCCTAATCTTAATGCTCCTTCATGGGTGATCAGGCAGGAAAAAGCAGTCAACTTTTTTACTCCAGTAAGAACACAGAGGCTATGGGCGGCGCCTGTTGCTCAGTGAGTAGGGCGCCAGCCCCATATACCGAGGGTGGCAGGCCAAACTACAACAAAAACTAGCCAGGCATTGTGGCGGGCATCTTTAGTCCCAGCTACTTGGGAGGCTGAGGCAAGAAAATCACCTAAGCCCAAGAGCTGGAGGTTACTGTGAGCACTATACTGAGGACTACAAAGTGAGACTGTCTCAAAAAAAAAAAAAAAAAAAAGAACACAGAACCCAGCTTCCCAATGCTTCTGTCCTTTCCAACAGCCACAGGCTCTGCTCACTGTCTTGGGGCCACCTGGGGGAAAGCTATCACCTTGCTTCTGCTGGAACTGTGCTTACTTACTTGTGTCTGTGGTTAGGTAAGATGGGAGGAATGGAGGAGTCTATGGAGGAACTTGTAAGAAAACATACAAGACTCACCCACTTTCTCCCTTTTTCAGCTTCTGAGCAGCAGCCTTCTTTGACAGGCTGATCTGTGAATCAAGCTTCTTAAGGAAGTCAGAGGCAGAGAGGTCGTGGATGGGTGTGGGGGACTCTTGGCTAGGTGTGGGGAGGACTTCGCCATTGGCATGTCCTAAACCTGTCTCTTGTTTCTTCCTCTCGGCTGAGTGTGGCAAAACTTCATTCTTACTTGGGTGTATCTCTTTCTCTCTGTCTTTCTCTTCCTCAGAATCCAGAACATTGAACAAGTCTCTGGGCTCTGTCAGGACAGGGATGTAGAGGGTCTTCTTCAGGAAGATGGAGTCATTAGTATAAAGGCGGTTTGCACGCTTAATCTGTTCCATCTTTAAAAAAAATTCATCAAAATTAATGACAGTAATAATGATCAATCTTATATTGCATCTTGAACTTTTTAAAATGATCATACATGGCTGGGCGCAGTGGCTTATTCCTATAATACTAGCACTCTGGAAGGCAGAGGCAGGTAGATTACTTGAGCTCACAGATTCCAGACCAGCCTGAGCCAGAGTGAGATCCACTCTGTAAAAATAGCCAGGCATTGTGGTGGGCACCTGTAGTCCCAGCTACTTGGGAGGCTGAGACCAGAGAATCGCTTGAGACCAAGAGCTTGAGGTTGCTGTAAGCTATGATGCCAAAGTACTCTACTGAGTGTGACAAAGTGAGACTCTCTCAAAAAAAAATAAAAATAAAAAGTGATCATACAGAGGCTTATTTGACCCCAAAACAACCAAGCTGAAGTACAGAGTGCTGATACTTCCTATCTTACAGATCGGTGCTTTTTACAATTTTGGGTCATAGGGCCTTTTTATACTTTTTTTTTTTTTTTTTTTTTTTTGCAGTTTTTGGCCAGGGCTGGGTTTGAACCCGCCACCTCTGGCATATGGGGCTGGTGCCCTACCCCTTTGAGCCACAGGCGCTGCCCTACATCTTTTTTTTTTTTTTTGAGACAGAGTTTCACTTTGTTGCCCCCAGTAGAGTGCTCTGGCCTCATAGCTCACAGCAACCTCTGACTCTTGGGCCCACCTATTCTCTTGCCTCAGCCTCCCGAGTAGCTGGGAATACAGGCACCTGCCACAATGACGCGTTATTTTTAGAGATGGGGTCTCGCTCTAGCTCAGGCTGATCTTGATTGACCCACCTTGACCTCTCAAAGTGCTGGGATTGCAAGCATGAGCCACCCACGCCTGGTATCTTTTTACATCTTAAAAAATCATTATGGAAAGTGAGACTGCCCAAAAAAAAAAAAAAAACCTGCAGGGTGATGACATTGGGGGAGGCATGGAAAAAAAAAATCATTATGGAATGCTGGCGCCCTTAGCTCAGTTGGCAAGGGTGCCAGCCACATATACGTAGGGTAGCGGGTTCGAACACAGCCCGGGTCTGCTAAGAAACAACAACAAGTGCAACCAAAAAATAGCCGGGCATTATGGCAGGCGCCTGTAGTCCCACCTACTTGGGAGGCTGATGCAAGAGAATCGCTTAAGCCCAAGAGTTGGAGGTTGCTGTGAGCTGTGATGCCACGGCACTCTATCCAGAGCGACAGCCTGAGACTCTATCTCAAAAAAAAAAAAAATCATTATGGAAAAAAAGCTTTTATTTATTTAAATGTTATCACTATTTAAGGCATTATGATTAAAGCTAAGAAATTATTATTATTATATTTATTTATTTATTTTTTTAGAGACAGAGTCCCACTTTGTCACCCTTGGTGGAGTGCTGTGGTGTCACAGTTCACAGCAACCTCCAGTTCTTGGGCTTAGGCAATTCTCTTGCCTCAGCCTCCCGAGTAGCTGAGACTACAAGCGCCCGCCACAATGCCTGGCTATTTTTTTGTTGCAGTTTGGCTGGGGCCGGGTTTGAATCCACTACCCTCAGTATACGGGGCCAGTGCCCTACTCACTGAGCCACAGGCGTTGCCCGCTAAGAAATTATTTTTAAATATTTAAAAGTAACCCACTTCATGTTAACATATGTATTTTAATGAAAAATAACTGTATTTTTCGGCTCGGTGCCTGTAGCTAAAGCAGCTAAGGCACCAGCCACATACACCAGAGCTGGAGGGTTTGAATCCAGCCTGGGCTTGCCAAACAACAATGACAACTACAATCAAAAAATAGCCAAGCGTTGTGGCAGGTGCCTATGGTCCTAGCTACTTGGGAGGCTGAGGCAAGAGAATCACTTAAGCCCAAGAGTTGGAGGTTGCTGTGAGCTGTGACGCCATGACACTCTACCCAGGGCGACAGCTTGAGACTCTGTCTTGAAAAATAAATAAATAAAATAAAAACTGTATTTTTCAAAACAAAAGAAAAAATGTAGAGAGGAATTGTTTTACATTTTTGTAATTCACCCACCAAAAGACAACAATATTGCTATATTTGTCTCTATACCCAATCTGTTGCAATATCGCACATCATGCAGCTTCTGGAAAACACTGTACACTCATGAGAAGATGAGAATGAATATTCTTATTACTACTATGAAAACAGTTTGAACTTGTGGACCCCTGAAGAGTCTCATGGACCTGCCTGGGACCTGGGCTGGGCGCCTTTTCACTTTGGCAAGCTGAGGCAAGAGGACTGCTAGAGGCCAGGAGTTCAAGACTAGCCTGAGTACCATAGCAAAACCTTATCTCAACAAAAGTTAGAAAAATTAGCCAGGTGTGGTGTGTTGGCAGGCGTCTGTAGTCACAGCTACCTGGAGGCTGAGGCAAGAGGATAGCTTGAGCCCAGGAGTTTGAGGTTGCTGTGAGCTATGATGATGCCACTGCACTCTAGCCTCACTGACAAAGTGAGCTTCTCTCTCAAAAAACAAAAATCAAGGATTTCAGGCGGTGCCTATGGCTCAGTGAGTAGGGTGTCAGTCCCATATGCTGAGGATGGCAGGTTCAAACCCAGCCCCGGCCAAACTGCGACAACAACAAAAAAAAATAGCTGGGTGTTGTGGCAGGCACCTGTAATCCCAGCTACTTGGGAGGCCGAGGCAAGAGAATCGCCTAAGCCCAAGAGCTAGAGGTTGCTGTGAGCTGTGATGCTACAGCACTCTACCAAGGGCAACAAAGTGAGACTCTGTCTCAAAAAAAAAAAAAAAATCAAGGACCTCGGCTCAGCGCCTGTGGCTCAAGCAGGTAAGGCACCAGCCACATACACCAGAGCTGGCGGGTTTGAATCCAGCACAGGCCTGACAAACAATGCCAGCTGCAGCCAAAAATAACTGGGCATTGTGAAGGGTGCTTGTAGTCCCAGCTACTTGGGAGGTGGAGGCAGGAGAATCGCTTGAGCCCAGGAGTTGGAGGTTACTGTGAGCTGTGATGCCACTGCACTGTACTGAGGGTGATAGCTTGAGGCTCTGTCTCAAAAAAAAAAAAAAAAAAAAAAAATCAAGGACCTCATGCTTCAAGAGGTTAAGTTACTTGCTGAAGATTATCTAGCAAGTTAATGCCAGACCTGGAACTAGGATCCTGGGCTTTTTCACTCTTTCTGGGAATGCTTTTCACATTGTTATCTGGTAGCATCTCCTAGTAGTTGACCCACTCCCTACATTGACCACCTCCTTAAGTTGACTTAATTTTCATAGACCGGACATGTACCACATGTACATATCAATACAGTAGGCCTTGGTCCCTTGCGTTGATGACCTCCATATGTTGACTATTTTGTTACAGGTCCTTGGGCAGTCAACTTATAAGAGGTTCTACTGTATTAACAATTTTGGCCAGGCGCAATGGCTCATGCCTATAATTCTAGCACTTTGGGAGGCTGAGGCAAGGAGGATTGCTTGAGGACATGAGTTTGAGACCAGCCTACTGAGTCTCCATCTCTACGAAAATTTTTTTTAATTTCATTGATCAAATGTTTTGTATCTATTTAAAAATTATTGAATATATCGACTGGTGTCATCATCTATCTACCAGGCCTTTTAAGGTAGAAATATCAATGTCATCCTTAAATCACACTTTACTTTCATCACTCCTACCAACAGATCAACAAAAGTGCTTCAAAAACCTCTGTGACATCTGGTCTGACCTTCATGTCTACTATTGGCTTAGAACAGACTCTTAATATTTCTCATCTGGGTCATTTTATTCATTTTTTTTTTTTATTTTATTCTTTTGAGATAGTCTCATCCTGTTGCCCTGGGCAGAATGCTATGGAGTTAGCCTAGGGCATAGCAACCTCAAACTCTTGGGCTCAAATAAGCCTCCTGAGTAGCTGGGATTATAAGTGCCCACCACAATGCCCAGATAATTTTTCTACTTTTAGTAGAGGAGTCTCATGCTTGCTCAGGTTGGTTTTTTTTTTTTTTTTTTTTTTTTTTGAGATAAGAAAAAAAAAGTGACTCTCACTATGTTACCCTAGATAGAGTGCAGTGATGTCACAGCTCACAGCAACCTCAAAGTCTTGGTCTTAAGCAATTCTCCTGCCTCAGCCTCCCAAGTAGCTGGGACTACAAGCCCCCACCATGCATGGCTATTTTTAGGACAAGGTCTCGCTTTGGCTCAGGCTGGTCTTGAACTTGTGAGCTCAGGCGATCCACCACCTTGGCCTCCCAGAGTGCTAGGATTATAGGCATACCACACCGTACCCAGCCCCCAATTTTCTTTGTTACATACCTCCTGAGCTCATGCTGAGACCCAGGGGCTGCCCTGTACTTTCATATCCACTTTTTTTGTGTGTTAATTTCAGATTAATATGAGCATAGAAACCATTACATTACAATATTTGTATTACTGGGTAAGGTCCTTGTTGTATTTATGTCCTGCACCCAGGAATGTGCCATATACCCTTACATTGTGCCCATTAGGTGGGAGCACACCAATCACTATCCCTCCCTCCATGCAACTTGAACTGAATTGAGTTTTTCTCTTGAGTGGGAGTATATTAATTTCTCTACTGGCTTCATATTAGTATTGAGTATACTGGATATTTGCTTTTCTATTCTGTGGTACTTTACTAAGAAGAATGTGTTTCAACCCCATCCAGGTTAATACAAAAGATGTAAAGTACTCATCCTTTTTAACGGCTGAGTAACACCATGTGGTATACATGTACCACAGTTTTCTAATCTATATCATGGGTTGATGGGCACTTGGCTTGTTTCCACATCTTGACAGTTATAAATTGAGCTGCAATAATCATACCCACTTATTTTGCTTAGGCCATTTCCTTTTTTTTTTTTTTTTGCAGTTTTGGCCAGGGCTGGGTTTGAACCCGCCACCTCCGGCATATGGGGCCAGTTCCCTACTCCCTTGAGCCACAGGCACCATCCGAGGCCATTTCCTGTACAGTAGTCCCCCCTTACCCTCAGTCAACCACAGTCTGAAAATATTAAATGGAAAATTTCAGAAATAAACAATTCAGAAATTTTAAATTATATGCCATTCAGAGTAGCATAAAACCTCACAACATCCTACACTATCCAGCCTGATAAATGGATCGTCCACATTGCCAGTGACCATTAGTCACTTAAAGCCATCTTAGTTATAGGATCGACTATTAGGATATTGAAGTGCTTGTGTTCAGGTAACCCTTATTTTACACAATAATGGTCCCAAAGTACCAGAGTACTATGCCTTCAGGCTTTGTAGTGGCTCACGCTGGTAATCCTAGCACTCTGAGAGGCCAAGACAGGTGGATTGCCTGAGTTCACACTTCCATATGAGCCTGAGCCAGAGTGAGACCTTGTCGCTAAAAATAGCCGGGTGTTGTGGGCGGTGCCTCTAAGCCCAGCTACTTGGGAGGCTCAGACAAGAGGATAGCTTAAGCCCAAGAGTTTGAAGTTGCTGTGAGCTGCGATGCCAAAGCATTCTACAGAGGACAGCAAAGTGAGACTCTGTCTCAAAAAAAAAAAAACAAAAAAAAACAAATTGGGCGGCACCTGTAGCTCAGTGTGTAGGGCCTGGCCCCATATACCTAGGGTGGCAGGTTCAAACTCGGCCCAGCCAAACTGCAACAAAAAAATAGCCAGGCATTGTGGCAGGGGCCTGTAGTCCCAGCTACTCAGGAGGCTGAGGCAAAAGAATTGCCTAAGCCCAGGAGTTGGAGGTTGCTGTGAGCTGTGTGACTCCACAGCACTCTACCAAGGGCGATAAAGTGAGACGCTGTCTCTACAAAAAAAAATAATAATAATTTTTCTGATTTCCATCCTTTGTTAATTACCTCTAGAACTCACCACATTCTGTCACTTATAATCCTTGTTAGTGTTCATCAATTTCTTTTTAGACTATAAATTACATGAGGACATCAACCATACATTTCCTTATGTCTCTAGTTCCCAAGAGTTATCACACAGCTTTAAAAACAGCAAGCATAAAATGTTGGCTAAATTCAACATTTGTTTGTGTGTAATGGAACAAGATATGGCTGAGGTAGTGAAGAAGGAGCAGATAACCTCATCAACTGTAATGCAGTTCATTTTAACACCTATCAAGTCTTCCCTGGGCATGACCTGAAATACCCAGCGCAGAGAGTAACTGTTTTGCACCAAGGAAACCACATTACTGGAAAGAAGGCAGATCATTGAGGAGGAAACAAGAACAAGAGATAGGCACTTTAGGTACTGAGAACTAAAAATCAGCTTTCCATTATTTGCTGTAAATGTTTTTTAATCACTCTCAGCTAAAAATTTTCTATGTAGTTAATAGAGTTAGACAGACCTATTTTGTTTGTTTGTTTGTTTGTTTTTTCTGTAGAGACAGAGTCTCACTTTATCGCTCTTGGTAGAGTCCCCTGGCGTCAGACAGACCTATTTGAATCACAACTCTTACACTCAGGTATTTGACCTTGATCAAACTGACTAAATAATTTAAGTCTTGGTTTCTACAAAAAGGGTACAGTAACTGTATACTTGATAGGGATGCGAGGGTCAATGGGCTACTGCACCTAAAACCCCTAGCCTAGTGTCTGGAATAATAAACAGGAGCTACTCCTCTCCACTGGAATAGTAGGACCCATTTGTCCCATCCAGACGGTGCAATACTGAGATGGGAAAATACAAAGATAAAGGCACAACAGACCACAACACAGAAAAATTCCAGAAGAGGTTGCCTAAAAGGCATTCTCCCCAGAACTATTTCTTCTAACTGGTGTTCCGCACTCCAATTAGGAAAGACTCACCGTCACCCCGTATTTGAGTGCTAGTCCAGCCAGGGTGTCTCCAGGCTCCAAATGATGCTCCAGGCGTCTTTCCCTTACTGGGGAGCAGGCCGATTGAACCAGGCTTCCGTAAGAACGAGCCCGGCTCCCGTGAAGTAGTCCTGACCCCCCGAAGCGGGGTTGTCTGGAGGGTGAAGCCATTTTTGATACCCTGAGAAGCTAGGGTTGCAACTAGCTGAAGTCTGGGAATGGATATTCAGGGCACTTCTTTCCCCTTCTCTCTTCTAGGCCTGAAGACTGGGAATGGATATTCAAGGGACTTCTTTTCCCTTCTCTCTTCTCAAGTTCCCCACTCTCCAGATCTCCACGCCCAGCACCTTGCTGCTGCTTCTCTCTCCAAACCCTCACCCACAAATCTGTCCCTTTAGTATTCAGTCTTTACTTGAGTTAGCACCCCTCCAACTTTGGACCCCACACTCCTTTCTACACTGATCTCTGATCTTTGAATTTTAAACACCCTACTCAACACTCTTCAGTTTGCCCCCACGTCCAGCAGACTGGCTTCAGGGCGCCCCACCCCCACCCCCATTCCGGCACCGACTAGTCCTAGGGTTCGCCTGCTAGGGTCAGGAACAAATCAGGCCCACCCCAGGTGGACTGTCGCAGCAGATGAACGCGTGACGATCGCGGGCGTTTTAGTACACTTTCCACTTATACATTCTCAAAGGCCTGCGCCGCATCACAAAGATCACATCCTCAAATTCCTGCTCCACATCTAGGTTCTTGTCGCTCCAGAGGCTCCAAGGCCCCGGTTCCACCTGAGCGTCAAGCGCTTTGAAAAACAAGACTTCATTTCCCAGAAGGTCCCGCTCCCGCGGAGCCGCAGGGCACCATGGGAAATGCAGTCTCCCGTGCCGCGCAGTGCATGCGTGGAAGAGCATCCCCGGAAGTACAGAGGCCCATCGGAAAGAAAACGGAAAAAGGAAAGGCATCCCACTAGTGCTACGGTGGCCTGCAGGAGTGGTTGAACTGGTGCAAAAGAATTTTTCGTTTCTGAGACTCGCAGTCGTGATGTCTTTCAAGAGGGAAGGGGACGATTGGAGCCAACTCAATGTGCTCAAAGTAAGCGTGAGCGGGGACAGTCTGAAACAGCTTCAGCTGCTCTGTTAAGACTGTGAAGGAGCTTCGTTTCATTGCTTTGGCAACAGCTCGGAGGTGTGGGAGGGAACCAGGCGACTAGAGCTCGGCAGTGACCCCTTCTCCTCCCTCCGGTCGCTGTTCTCCCCTAGGCCCTTATTCCATTTGACTCCTCATCCCTACCCTTTCCTTTCCACTTCTCCTTCCTGTCTCGTTCATCCCGTCTGGACTTCTCGTCTCCCCTGCAGAAACGAAGAGTCGGAGACCTCCTGGCCAGTTACATCCCAGAGGATGAGGCGCTGATGCTGCGGGATGGACGGTGAGGGCGAGAGTGGATCAATCCTGAGGGTTCTGCGGTTAGAGGCTCAACAAACTTTTTTTTTTTTTTTTTTGAGGGGGGTCATACTGTGTTGTCCAAATGGGCCTTGAATTCCTGGGCTGTAGCCATCCTCAAGCCTCCCCAAGTATCTGGGGCTAGAGGTGTCACTGGGCTGGGTTCAACAAACTTTTGTTATTGAGGAGAATATCAGGAGGATCTAAATTATTTGACGAGTGAGGACTGGAAGAGATGGAGATTAGGAGACCTGGGAGTTGGGCTTTGGAAAAGACTGCTAGGACAGGGGGGGACCCACAGCAGGAACCTCCCCAACCCTCCTGAGACCAATTATCTTCTTTCCCTCTCCAGTTTTGCTTGTGCCATCTGTCCCCACCGACCTGTACTGGACACCCTGGCCATGCTGACTGCCCACCGTGCAGGCAAGAAACATCTGTCCAGTAAGCTTAGGGGAAGACAGGGGAGATAAAAAATAAACCCTTGAAATCTCTGGATACTACTCTTGGTGCTATGTTTTTAATTCTCTTTCCCTTTCTTCCAAGGCCTGCAGCTTTTCTATGGCAAGAAGCAGCCAGGAAAGGAAATGAAGCAAAATCCAAGACAGCAGAATGGCTTGAGGAGGGAAGAGACCAAAGCTGAGGTAATAAGAGGAGGGAGGGTATGTTCTAGGCAGAATCCAGCCGCACATACCAGGCTTTGATTTCATTCTACCTCTGAAGGCTCTGACTCTGTCTCCCATCTCCTTACCAGGCTCCTCTGCTAACCCAGACACGGCTTATCACCCAGACCGCTTTGCACAGAGCTCCCCAGTATAATAGTTGCTGCCGCCGGAAGTACAGGTTTGTAGGATGGGAAATCCAGAAGTAGGAAGGATCATGAGATAGATGGCTATAAAATTGTTTTTGAGATTGTATTTTGAGAGGCCAAGGTGAGTGGATTGCCTGAGCCAGAGTGAGACCCCATCTCTAAAAAAAAAAAAAAAAAAAAGGCAAAACCAAATTGTATTTTGAGGAATACTAATATTTTAGAAATGTTAATTGGCATTTCAGGAAAAAGAGAACTTTGTGCTTTTAAAAAAAGTTTGGGAAAGGTACTTTGTAATTCTACTTGAAGAAGAATAACACTTACATATTTCAAGGGCTATATAAAGTGTCAAGATTTAAAAAAAAAAAAAAAAAATTAAAAATAGGCTCGGTGCCTGTGGCTCAAGCACCTAAGGCGCCAGCCACATACACCTGAGCTGGCAGGTTCGAATCCAGCCCGGGCCTGCCAAACAACAATGATGGCTACAACCAAAAAATAGCCGGGCGTTGTGGCAGGTGCCTATAGTCCCAGCTACTTGGAAGGTGGAGGCAGAAGAATCGCTTAAGCCCAGGAGTTAGAGGTTACTGTGAGCTGTGATGCCACGGCACTCTACCCAGGGCAACAGCTTGAGGCTCTGTCTCAAGTTTGCAGTTTTTGGCCAGGGCTGGTTTTGAACCCACCACCTCTAGCACATGGGGCTGGCGCCCTACTCCTTTGAGCCACAGGTGCAGCCCCCCAAAAAAAAGGTTTAAAAAATTTAAAATAATTTAAGCTAGCCCTTCCCAAATTCATAATTCCAAAATCTTTTTTATGCAGAATATTTAATATCTTCACTATCACAGTGTAGCAAGCACTGTTTCAGAGGGTAGGAGTCATAGGAGAGTTGGCCCATTCCTTTGTTGTATTTAGATTCTGGTTCTTCTCTACCCAGATCAGAAGCCCCTGGTCCCTCTGTCTCCAGTTCCCCTATGTTTCCCCCAGAGATCCAACTCCAAAGTGGGAAGACTAGTAGGGAAACAGAGCCTGGCGCTGGCCCACAGGCAAATGAGTCAGCAACTGTCTTAACCCCAGCACCTATGAGCCCCACAAGAAGACGAGCCCTGGATCATTATCTTACCCTTAGAAGGTGAATATGCCAAATCACTTTCCTCAGATTTTCTCTATTCTCTCTGACTCTCCTTTCTTCAAACTTACTCAATTATTTTTTTCTTATTGCCACCAAGTTTTTAATGAACTTATTTCTTGACAAATTCTCTTTTTTCTGATGTTTACAGCTCTGGATGGATCCCAGATGGACGAGGTCGATGGGTAAAAGATGAAAATGTTGAGTTTGACTCTGATGAGGAAGAACCTCCTGATCTCCCTTTGGACTGATACCTTCTTTACCCATTCATTCCCAAATAAACTACAACAGGTGCTGGCAACCTGAGTTTCCTCATGTCTGGTTGTAGTCCAATCTTAAGATTTCAGATCTGTTCATTCTCAGCCTGGTTACTACTTCCCTGCAATGTACATGGCTCCCCATATTTCTTTTTTTTCTTTTTCTTTTCTTTTTTTTTTTTTTTTTTTTGAGACAGAGCCTCAAGCTATCACCCTGGGTAGATATCGCCCTGGCATCACAGCTCACAGTCACCTCAAACTCCTGGGCTTAAGGGATTCTCTTCCCTCATCCTCCCAAGTAGCTGGGAGTACAGGCACCTGCTACAACGTCCAGCTATTTTTTGGTTGTAGTTGTCATTGTTTGGCAGGCCTGGGCAGGATTCGAACCCGCCAGCTCTGGTGTATGTGGCTGGCCTTTAGCTGCTTGAGCTACAGGTGCCACCCACGCTCCCCATATTTCTAACCTTTCCCCCACCTTTTACCAAAGTCATGCCAAGCGTCAGCTGCATGCAGCTCGGTGCCCTATTAATAAGTCAGTCAAAAAGAGGTCTTTGCCCTTCATGTTGTATGTCTCCTTCACCACCTCCACTCAAAAAGTACTTTCCTCTTTTATATCACATGAAGCTACTGGGTAGGCCAGGGGGCTGTGAGGGGTGGCCACATCTGGAAACAGGGTGAGACTAAGTGCCCTGTGAAAGCAGGAGAGACTGAAGGCATTGGCAGAGTTATGGGAAACACCAAGGGAGGAAGCTCCCCCACCCACCTCCTCCTAGTAACCTGAACCTCCCTGCCTGCTAATCCCCAGAGTATAAATAATCTCCTGATGAACTGGCAGTAACCCTTGGGGGTTAGGGCCAAGATTCCCACCCCAAAGCCCAAGGAAGGAGGCAGGCAGAGTGAACAGAAGGGCTTTTATTTACAGGAAAGGGGGACAGATGAGGGTTTAGGTGTCCATCACTCCCAGCTCTAGTTGGGAAAGGCAGTGTGGCAGTGTTATCTCTTCTTTTGTTGGCGACCTGTAAAGGAGGAAGAGTAAACATAAGTATTTGTTCTAGCTCCTGCTCTCTGCAAAAGCATTCTTCTTTTCAGTTCCTTAGCCAAACTCAAAGTGGTAGTGTCTCAGGTACCCCACACTAACAAGAAACCATACCACAAATAAAACACCACACCTCCAAACAGGCATTTTGCAGTGAAGGAGTCTAGCTTCCTTTCCACTTCTCTGCTTGTACATATTGGGGCAGGGGTACTTTTCTATTTTCTGATCACTCATGGGATTTGAACTTGTATCTCTTTGGTGGCACCCCAGGCTATTGGTCACTATGTCTGCTTTCAGGAGGATCCACCCCTTTCTGTACTTGCTGTCTCCTCCACACATCATGTCTGCAGTTACTCACGTAGTTCATTGTTTCTGGTCATGGCCTGGGCTGCCCGAGCTCGTGGCCCCTGCTGTGTAAAGTGGTAGCCAAAGCGGACAATGGAGGGACACTGTTCTAGCACAGTGGCCATCTCCATCTCTACTGCATCACCTGGCCATTGACGCTAGGGGAGGAGAAGCAAAAGCTGTTAAGTCGCCCTCTCTGGGCTTTCACAGTCCCACACAACACCCCCCGGGGCTCCAGAGTGGATGAAGGGAGGTGCTGACTTGGCTCCTCTTGTAGAGACAACTAAGAGGAGACTTCAAACAAGGTAAGTGGCAGCTGCCCTAGGGGCAGGCTCTGGGAAGGGGCTAAATGACCATTAGCTGAATGCTAAAGCCAAGGAAAGGGAATGCTGACCTGGTTGTCTACACGGAGCTCAGTGAGGGTGGCATTTT
Organism: Loris lydekkerianus; assembly: GCA_963574355.1. Classification (NCBI taxonomy): domain Eukaryota; kingdom Metazoa; phylum Chordata; class Mammalia; order Primates; family Lorisidae; genus Loris; species Loris lydekkerianus. The sequence continues at coordinate 24,855 of CAUYPK010079793.1, read as the reverse complement.
CCCGAACTGCCTTCAGCACAGCCATAAGCCCTGTGCTGCTAATGAAGTTGGATTCGATGTTCAGGCTCTGGAGGCTACGATTCTCACGCAACATGTCAGCCACAGCCTGGGTATTAGGGACTTGGGTTAGGATTAGGGAGTTTCACAGATGACTGAGGAGAGAACAGGAGTAAGAGGGAAACACAGCTCTTTGAGAGGAGTTGTGGAGGGGCTATAAGTGGGGCTAGAGGGAGACAAATGCAGGTAGGGAATAGGGGAAGGCAGGTAGATTAAGTACGCACTGGAGTTGAGGTGTTAGGGGTGTAGCCCTTTGGGAAAATGATCTCAGGATTTCAGAGTTGTTAGCCATAGGACTGAAGGTAGGAGTCTCTAGGAGGGCTGCCCTAAGAAAGTATGATGGGAACAGCACCCCCAAATACAACCCTTTGTAACAGCCCTGCTAGGGGTGTGTGCAATGTGTGGAGAGGGCTGGGGATGTCAACTAGCCTTACATTGGCGATAGGGTCACCACTCCTTGTAGCCACTAGACTGAGGTTCCGAACGTAAGTATTTGTCTTCATTGCCTCACACAGCTCACTTAGCATGGGTATCGGGATGTCCTGTCGGAAGAGAATAGGAAAAAGTGGGCTAAAGGCTCTCATCTCCTAGCAGAGTTATCCTGGGGTTACTTACTATTTGGAGAATAGGAGTCAAATACCTGTATGTTATTGAGGTTCACCTCCTCCAGCTCCTTGTCATTGCTTCGAACTCTCTTTAGTATCTCCTCAATGTTTGTGGGATTTGGGGGCTCATCTGGCACTGGCTTATACTTGTCAGGCTGTACCACACCTAGTGGGGTAGGGCAGGAAGGTAACCCCAAGATGTCCCCCAGTCTCCTCTCTGTCTGTTCTCTTATCCTCATGCAACGTGTCCTCCCCTAGATTCACCGTGTCATTCTTTGCTACCTTTGCCCAGACTCCAAGAGTGCCTGCCCAGTGCCCTAGCATCTGCGCCCCCCAAACACTCACTGCTAATGCCTTCTGTGTTGCAGATCTCCCCACTGCAGATGGCGTCATAGTACTGCTTGTTGCTCATCAGCGTGTACATGCCCAGAATTGCTGGAGAGGGTAAGCAGAAGGGCACGGGGAGTGAGAAGAGATCTGTTTCAAGCCCCTACCTACTGCATTTTGAATGTGCTATTTTCTTTTTCTTTCTTTTTTTTTTTTTTTTTTTGGAGATAGTCTCACTTTGTTGCCCTTGGTAGAATGCTGTGGCATCATAGCTCACAGCAACCTCAAACTCTTGGGCTCAAGGGATTCTCTTGCCTCAGTTTTTCATTTTGTAAAAACAGGGTCTTGCTCTTGCTCAGGCTGCTCTCGGATTTGTGAGTGCAAGCAATCCATCCACCTTGGAATCCCAGTGTTAGGATTACAGGCATGAGCTACTGTGCCCAGCCTTGCTTTTTTTTTTTTTCTGAGATGGGTTCTCGCTATAGCTCATGCTGCTTTCAAACTTTTGAGCTCAAGTAATCTACCCGCTTCAGACTCCCAGAGTACTAGGATTACATGCATGAGCCATGACTGTCTGGCCAGAAGCTGTGCATATTTAAAGCCTGACCCCTTCCACTCTTCCAAAGAGATTTTTCCACCCTCCCTCATCCCCAGGGCTCCCTTCTATAAACACTGGGAAAGTGCCAAAGAAAAATCCCCAAGGAGCCACTAGAGGGTAAGAGTCTGCAGAGACCCCTCTCCTGACTTCAGCCAGAATAGCTCCACTATCCTTTGCTTTTACAATCCCTGTAAAATTGCTTAAGATACTAACTTATCAAATTTAAAAAATGAACATATAAACAAATACATAAGAGAAACAGAAACCCATTTCCTAAGACTTTCTCGGATATCCATATCCTGGTTCAGGGCCTTCCTCAACCAGACCATGTCATGGCTAGGACCCCCTTCCCCTCATCCTCCCACTCCCCAGCTTCCCACAACTGTGTACCTGCAATATCACACATTTCTGCATCAGTGGCGTGCGCCAGCGCCTCCTCCAGCTCAGGCTCCAGGGTGATCTGCTCCTGTACTGGGATTTCCCTCTTGGGCTGAATATAGGGTTTCCCTAATGAGGAGGTGAAGGGTGGTTCAGGAAGTCGTTTCTCCCAATATTCTGCCTCCAGCTTCCTTCCCTTCTCCAGGAGGTAAAATGCTGGGTCACTAGGGAACACTAGAATGCTTGAGTCCTGTACAAGCTGGGTCCCCTGATCTCTCACAAGAATGGAAGGGTGCAAGCTGGCAAGCAAATGTCAGGACACTCAAGCCGGGAGCTAGAAAGCAACAGGGAGGCTGCAGAAGAGACATGTGAGATAGCACTTGGGTCTGGGAGGCAGGGATGTCAGGCTCCCCATACCCTTCTTCTCGCCTGTGAAGGGCACCAAGTCATCGCGCTCTTTGACCTCTAGTGCCTGCTGCTCCAGGTACTGCAAAAGGGCCTCTCGGTCCAGAGGCCCCGTTGGGCTCTTCTTTGTCTGGTCACGTTGTCTTAGTCCAGCTGGCAGGAGCATGTTCTTAGGGATGGGTTTTGGGAAGCAAGTCAGACCTCTCCTCTGACCTGGGGTACTTCTAGGGTTCCCTAAAACATCTCCAGACACCTTTTCCTGGCACTTCTATACTCCAGGTCCTGTAGGTAGCCCTGGTCTCAGCCACCCAGAGCCCTTCCCAAATGCCTGGAGACTGCCTCTGGTTCCCGTGCTGGAGCCCCTACCTCAGGGTCCATCTCCTGCAGCTCGCAGTCCAGCTGCTCCAGCTCCTCAGGGCTCAGGGTCCTTAGGATCTCATCTTCATCTATGTCTCTGTATTTCTCCAGTTCCTTCTGGTATGATGACATGATGGCCCCCACCCCCTCCCCAATGTGTGGCACTCAGAGCCTGGGGGACATGTAAAAAGTTGTTGGACAATGGAAAGATGGACACATACATGAAGGGACCAGCCAGGGGGCAGAACATTGGACTGGATACCTAGCAGGTTACTAATCTAATTGGAGGTGGGACGAGAAGGCAAGGTTAGCTCGTCTACAGTTAAAACTACAGTCTCCTTCCTGCATGCCCGGCTTCCAGACACTCTGATTGGGGATCCTGGGCATCCAGCCTGGGTTTGTTGTCTTCCCACCATATGACAGAGAAACCCTGGCAGTACCCCTGCCCTATAACCTACCCTGCAGTGCCTCTCACCCTAGTACAGCTGCTGGGAGCCCTGCCAACACAGCTGGCTCTTAGCCCAGTTCGTGTTGAAAGGCAGACAGACAGCTTCAGGGAAATTTCTTCTCTTCCCCATAATGCAGCCTTTTTCCTCAAATGGTTAAAGGAAAGGTAAACTAGAGGTGGAAAGAAACAGTCTTTTATCCCACCCTAATTTCCTCATTTATTGTGAGAGATCAAAATTTCACTTTCTATATTTGCTAAAATTCTAAATCCTAAGGGAAAACACAGCTCAGAAAAGCTGGGGGACTTCCAGGTTGGGGGAAGGGTGGTAAGCCCTCAGGAGAAGGCACTGAGTTCCCATAATTTGTCTCTAGCTTTGGATAGGAAGGTGACACCGGACCAATGGTTGGGAAATGCCTTCTAAACGGGGTAAAGTTTCTCTAAAAACAGTGGGAAAGTTTCATTAGCACAATCTTTCACAATATAAAAAATACATACAAGCTACACATACACACCATGCTGGATATGAAAGATCCAGAAAGTGTGTGACAACTTACATTGACCACGTAAACCATACAGTTAAGGGATCAGACGGACAGTGGCAGAGACATACACTGGTGACAGAGACAAAGACGAACTCCGTATCATTCCCCATAGGAGCCACTCTTCTCCCATCTCCCACCAGGCTCTTATCCACAAGCCCCCAGCCTTCTCCACCTACCAGTCCTGTGACCACCTCCCTTCTCACGTCCCCCTGCTGGTTGGTCTGTCTGTTCTACTGGAGCACCGTCTCAACAGCAGGAGGAGCACAGCACCCAGGAAAGGGTGGGGGAACAGTGAGCTCAGCATTTTATTATTTTAGCTCGGGCCAGGTGGGGGGTAGTGGGAGATCACATATACCAGCCCCCACACCCTACCCAGCCCTGAGAGCCTCTAGTGGACATTAACAGCTATGGCACCGCCTCCCCTTCCTTTCATCCAAGCTGGAGTCCTAGACAGATGTTACTCTAATGACATTACTTCAGCTCTATTAGACATAGGCGGTTCATACTTACTTGGTGCCTGTTATAGTCAAAGCACTAAATAGAAGGTGATATAAAACTCAGTGTAAGGATTTTGTTTTAGTGTCTAATTTTAAGGCATTTATAATCAGTTGGAGGAATGAATACTTTATAATTTGAAAAGGACAAGTTGTAATAAATGCTGACAAGTAAATATAAAGATCCATACATACTCAAGACATTCACAAATACTTCTTGCTCCCAACTCTACATTGGACACCAGACAAAAGGGATTTTCTATTTTATTAGATTTAAAAAACACAACAAAACCAGTAGGAACTAGAGGAAAAAGTGAAGAAGGAAATGAAGAAAAGGCTTGGGTAAAAAACAGAGATGACAAGGTAACAATCAGAGAGAGAAGGGGGGGGAAGTCAAGAGCCCTGAGTCAGGGCCAAAAAAGAAGTTTTCAAAGACTAGACATCTCTTCACTTGATGACAATTTTCTGGCGCAAGGCTCGGGGCCCAGATCCAGGGAGGGGCTCGGGAGGTGGTGGGCCAGGGCCTAGGGTTGAGGCAGTGGGTGGCAGTCCGTGGGCAGTAATGTACTTCTTGTAGGCCTCGCGGATGATCTTGAAGGCTCGAGCAGTGGCATAAGGTATGTCTGTAACGGGGTCCCGGTATAGGGCTGGACGATGAGTCACTGGGCAGACCTCCCGAACAGGGATCTTTGGGGGATGTCCTTGGGGGAACCATTCCTCAAATGTTGCATCATCACTGAAAGTGATGAAAGTACGTGAGCAGCGAGCCGGGGGGATGATGGGTCCAGTCCTACTGTGGAGAGTCAATGCAGAAGCTGTGGGAGCAGGATCAAGTCTGAGGGCAAAAGACAGAGAAAAACAGCTGAGACAAGATGACAATAGACAAAGAAAGAAATCAGAGAGATGAGGAAAGAGAAAGAAAAAGGCCTGATAGTGGGAAAATTCTGAGAGAACCTACTAAGTAACAGAGAAAAGGAAGCTAGGCTAGAAGAAAAAACAAGAAAGAAATGGAGAAGAGAAGCAAAAAGGAAAAGGAAAAGGAGTAAGAAAGAAATGAGCTGAGGGAGGAAGGGATCTGAACGAAATCCCAGTGTCAGGGTGAGGTGTGTGAGGAAACCAAGATGGGGCTGAGAGACACAGGTGAAGTCGGACTCTCTTCCTCCTTGAGATTCACTTACCCTTCCACATCGACAGCCTCTTCTTTGGGGCCCAGCTCCCCAACAAGTGGCACTGCCACTGAATGATAGGTGATTATGGGCCCAGGGCATTTGCGCTTCTTATGAACCTGCTTCTTTTTGTCAGCCTCCAGCCGCTCATATGTCTCTTCAGGGTCAAAGGAAGAAACGAGGGTTGGTCGGTCAGAATCCCCCCTTTTCCACATCACCATCCAATCCCAAGATCTTCCCAGCCATCAGTTACTGCCAATACTCCAGTCAAGTATGAAAGTCCCCTAAGGCCCTCTGGCACCTCCCCCTTCCTAGGTTTTCTGCCTGCCCCTCTCCACATCCTGTTCTCTTCATTTGTCAAGTACACTGGGGCCCTCACCCATTGAAACTGTAGTACCTCCATGTTGGCAAGGACCCTTTGATGAGGACTTCTTAATTTCCCCAGAATCTCCTGTATAATTGCTCTATCAACTCTCTCCCACCCAAATGGCACATTATAGCATTACAGAGGTCTTTCTTATTTTGAGCTGAAGTAGACTTCCTGATGACAGTTTTACCTTTTAAAGCCATAAAGGAGAAAAGTCTAATCTGGCTTCCACATGCTAGTCCTTCAAAATCAGTATCGATGTTCCCACTGTGTCTTCTCACCACTGACAATACAACTTTTTTTTTTCTTGCCCCCAATAGAGTGCCATGGTGTCATAGCACACACCAACCTCAAATTCTTAGGCTCAAATGTTCCTTTTGTCTCAGCCTTCCAAGCAGCTGGTACTATACACACCTGCCACACTGCCTGGCTATTTTTTACAGATGGAGTCTCACTCTTGCCTAGGCTGGTCTCATACTCCTAAACTCAAGCAACGTCTGCTGCCGTGGCCTCCCAGAGTGCTAGGATTACAGGTATGAGCCACTGCACCCGGTCCTTTTTTCTTTTTTTTTAGGCAGAGTCTCACTCTGTTGCCTAGACTAGAGTGCCTAGCTCATAGCAACCTCAAATTCCTGGGTTCAGGCAAACCTCCTGCCTCAGCCTCCCAAGTAGCTGCGACTACAGGCACCTGCCACAACATCCAGCTAACTTTTCTGTTATTTTATTAGAGATGGAGTCTCATTCTTGCGCAGGCTTGGTCTCCAACTCCTGACCTCAAGGAATCCTTCAGCCTTGGCCTCCCAGACTGCTGGGATTATAAGCCTGAGCCACCATGCCCAGTCTACAACATGGTTTTGAGTCACTCCCTCAATTGTGCTACTCCTTGGCCTAGTATACTCTTGTATTATTATACTTATGGCTTATGACAGAGTTTCCTAGCTGGCAGCCCACTCAAGTGTCTGTTCCATCTTTATTTTATTTATTTGTTTATTTATTTTCTGAGATAGTCTCACTCAGTTGCCCTGGGGTTGAATGCTGTGGCATCATAGTTCACAGCAACCTCAAACTCTTGGGCTCAAGTGCTACTCTTGCCTCAGTCTCACGAGTAGCTGGAACTATAGGCACCTGCCACAACACCCAGCTTGTTTTAGAATGGGGTTTCACTCTTGCTCAGGTTGGTCACTTGAACTCCCGAGCTCAGACAATCCTCCCGCTTTGTCTTCCCAGAGTGCTAGGATTACAGGCATGAGCCACCTCACCTGGCCTATTCAGTGTTTAAAGAAAAATTTAATTAGATGGTGATACTTAATTAAGAAACTGCCAGCCAGATGTGGTGACTCATGCCTATAATCTAGCACTCTGGGAGGCCGAGGCGGATGGATTGCTTGAGCTCAGGAGTTTGAGACCAGCCTGAGCAAGAGCAAGACCCTATCTCTTAAAAAAAACTTAGCTGGGTATCCTGGCTGGCGCCTGTCATCCCAGTTAGTCAGGAGGTTGAGGCAAGAGATCACTTGAGCCTATAGTTTTGAGGTTGTTGTGAGCTACGCACTACACACAGGGCAACACAGTGAGACTCTGTCTCAAAAAAACCCCAAAATAACAAAAAACTAGGAAATTATATTTAGGCTCCGAGCCTGTAGCTCAGTGGTTAGGGTGCCAGCCACATACATGGGGGCTGGTGGGTTCGAACCCACTGGGGCCTGTTAAATAATAATGACAATTACAACAACAACAAATAAATATAGCGGGGTGAGGGTGGGGGGTTGGCGCTTACAGCTCAGTGGGTAGGGCATGAGTCACATACACTAAGGCTAGCCAGTTCCAACCCGGCCTGGGCCAGCTAAAACAACAATTGCAACAACAACAAAAAAAGAATAGCCGGGCATTGTGGCAGACGCCTGTAGTCCTAGCTACTTGGGAGGCTGAGGCAAGAAAATCACTTAAGCTCAAGAGTTTGAGGTTGCTGTGAGCTGTAACACCATGCCACTCTACCCAGGGTGACAACTTGAGACTGTCTCAAAAAATTAAAACAAAACAAAAAAATATATATATGTATATGTATATATAGCCAGCCATTGTGGTAGGTGCCTGTAGTCCCAGCTACTTGGGAGGCTGAGACAAGAGAATCACTTAAGCCCAAGGGTTTGAGGATTGGTTAGGTGCCCATAGCTCAGTGGTTAGGGTGCCGGTCACATATACTGGGGTGGGCAGATTCGAACAAGGCTCAGATCTGCTAAACAATGATAACTACAACAACAACAACAAAAATATTGGGGCATTGTGGCAGGTGCCTGTAGTCCCAGCTACTTGGGAGGCTGAAGCAAGAGAATCCTTTAAACCCAGGGGTTTGAGGTCGCTGTGAGCTGTGATGCCATAGCACTCTACTGAGGGCAATATAGTGAGACTCTGTCTCAAAAGAAAAAAAAAAAAAAAAGAAAGAAAGAGTTTGAAGTTGCCATGAGCTGTGACGTCATGACACACTACCGAAGGCAAAACAGTGAGGCTATCTCAAAAAAAAAAAAAGAAAAAAAAAAAAGAAAAGGAAATTATATTTAAATATGGAAATTAAAAATAATAATAAATAGGCTGGGCGCCTGCAGCTCAAGCAGCTAAGGAGCCAGCCACATACACCTGAGCTGCCAGATTCAAATCTGGCGTGGGCCCACCAAACAACAATGACGACTGCAACCAAAAAATAGCAGGGCGTTCTGGCAGACACCTGTAGTCCCAGCTACTTGGGAGGCAGGGGAAGGAGAATCACTTGAGGCCAGGAGTTGGAGGTTGCTGTGAGCTGTGATGCCATGGCACTCTGCCCAGGGTGACATCTTGAGGCTCTGTCTCAAAAAAAAAAAAAAAAATAATAATAATAATAACAATAATAAATAATTAAAGAGATTTTGGATCCCTCTTAAAAAACAAGAAAATCTGGCAATCCTGGGTCTGCATTCTTCCAGGGCAACAATTAGCTGGGCTAAGTAATTAAGTCTTCCTGTCAGGCACTCCCCTTCAATTTACCACAATCCTTCTGGTTACCTGCCTTGTTCCCATAACATTACTCTATGGCAATTCACTGGTGGTATACATGTAAGGCAGAAACCGTGACTCATATTACCTACAGATTATCAGGGTCATGAGGCATCCTGCACATTACAGGCACTCAACAAATGTTTGTTAATGAATAGATCAAAATATTCCTGATCCCTTTCCTCTGAAGAACTCTAAATTTCTGTGTCCTCCATAAGTGTGGGTACTGTGAACACAATCCTCTCAAGTCTGACCATAAAAAAAAAAAAAAAAAAAATGAGTACTCCTGGTGGCGCCTGTGGCTCAGTGGGTAGGATGCTGGCCCCATATACCTAGGGTAGCGGGTTTAAACCTGGCCCTGGCCAAACTGCAACATCAAGAACAACAACAAAAATAGCCGGGTGTTGTGGTGGGCGCCTATAGTCCCAGCTTCTCCGGAGGCTGAGGCAAGAGAATCGCCTAAGCCCAAGAGTTGGAGGTTACTGTGAGCTGTGACACCACAGCACTCTACCAAGGGTGACAAAGTGAGATTCTGCCTCTACCAAAAAAAAAAAAAAAAAAAAGAGTACTCTAGAAACACCTCCAATGATTGGACTTCTCTTGAACTTCAATTCTGGTGGATAATACTGCTTTTTCTCCTTTGAGCCAACATTCCAAACCCTCTCCTCTCCAACACTTCCCTGTACGCTCTTGAACTCCTGCTCTATAATTAGCTCTATAATTAGCCGGCTCCCCTATACCCTCCAGCTCTTCATTCAGCATTCCTTCCCCAGCTGACCTTACCGGAAACCTGGTCATTCTCTGAGGCCATTACTCCACCCTGCAGCTCTCTGGTGGAGGCTGCTCATTCTCTCACATCCCACACAGGATATGCCTGTGTCCTACTGAGCCCCATGCCACAGCTTTTACATCACTATTCTTCCACCCACCTGCAAACTCCCTTCTCTTTTGAGACCTGGACCAACAGTCTAGATTAACTTCTCTTTCCTATTCATGGTCACTTCTTCACTCACTGAAGACTTTGGCAGTGGTGTCCACTTTTTCTCTCCACTCCAAGCCCTATCATCTCAGGTCATCCTGGTGACATCAATGTGCTTGTGGGTAGCCCCATCAACATTCCATCCCCACAGTTTCTTTACCACCTTGGTATCTAACAAACTTTCTTGTTCATGATACTCTAGTTACACCATTCCACTCTAGCCTCAGCCTAAAATATGTCACTGCCAGAAACTCTTACCTCTGGAATATTTTTTTTTTTTCCAGTTTTTGGCCAGGGCTAGGTTTGAACCCACCACCTCTGGCATATGGGGCCAGCGCCCTACTCCTTTGAGCCACAGGTGCCACCCCAACCTCTGGAATATTAACAATCATACATCCCCAGCTCTGACCACAAAATCTGATCCTTTGGGTCTGTTTGTTCCACCACTCTTTTGTCCTCTTTTTTTCTGTACATTTAGGGCATTTTCATTCAATCCATCAGCTCCTTCCAGCCTTCACTTTCCTTTTCATTTTTATTTTTTCTAGAGACAGAGTCTTGCTTTATTGCCTGGCTAGAGTGCAGTGGTTTCACAGCTCACAGCAACCTCAAACTCCTGAGCTCAAGCGATCTTCCTGCCTCAGCCTCCCAAGTACCTGGGACTACAGGTCCATGCCAGCACACTGGCTAAATTTTCTACTTTTTGTAGAGATGGAATATCATTCTTAAGTTGGTCTTGATCTCCTGATCTCAAATGATCCTCCAACCTCGGCCTCCCAGCATGCTAGGATTATAGGCATGAGCCACCATACCTGGTCATTTTCCTTTCTTTTTTGAGACAGAGTCTCACTCTGTCACCCTCGGTAAAGTGCTGTAGCATCATAGCTCACAGCAACCTCAAAGTCTTGGGTTGACTCAAGCGATCCTCTTGCTTTAGCCTCCCAAGTAACTGGGACTACAGGCACCCAACACAACGCCCAGCTATTTTTAGAGATGGGGGTCTCACTCCTGCTCAGGCTGGTCTCAAATTTCTGAGATCAAGCAATCTACCTGCCTTAGCCTCCCAGAGTGCTAGGATTACAGGTGTGAACCACTGTGCCTGGCCTTCCATTTTCCTTTTTATGTTTTTTTTTTTTAATATTTATTTTTTGTAGTTTTTGGCCAGGGCCAGGTTTGAACCCGCCACCTCTGGCTCATACCTGTAATCTTAGCACTCTGGGAAACTGAGGCAGGTGGATTGCCTGAGCTCACAGGTTCGAGAACAGCCTAAGCAAGAGTGAGACCTTGTCTCTAAAAAAACAGCAGGGTTCAGCGCTCAGCACAGTGATCACAGTGGTGGCCACATGTACCCGAAGCTGGTGGGTGAACCCAGCCTACACCAGCTAAACGACACCTGCAACAACAACAAAATAGCCAGGTGTTGGGGCAAGTGCCTATAGTCCCAACTACTTAGGAGGCTAAGGCAAGACAATCGTTTAAGTGATGAGATGGGGGTTGCTGTGAGCTATGACGCTATGGCACTCTACTGAGGGCAACGTACTGAGACTAGGTCTCAATAAATAAATACATAAAATAAAATAAAATGAAAAGAATAACATACTGTGGCAGGCGCCTATAGTCCCAACTACTTGGGTGGGCAAGAGAATCACTTGAGCCCAAGAGTTCGAGGTTGCTATGAGCTATGATGCCACAGCACTCTACCGAGAGCAACAAATTGAGACTGTATCTCAAAATAAACAAACAAAAAACTGCAGATTTTTTTAAAAGACAGAGTCTTGCTCTATTGCACAATGGCTCACACCTATAACCTAGCACTCTGGGAGGCCGACGCACTGTGGCAGATGACTGTAGTCCCAGTTACTCAGAAGGCTGATGAAAAAAAAAAAACACTTGAGCCCAAGACTTTGAAGTTGCTGTGAGCTATGATGCCAAAGTAACTCTGTCTCAAAAAAATAAATAAAATAAAAAAATGAAAATAGAAATAGAAAAACTGAGGCAAGAGGATCACTTGAGTCAAAGACTTGGAGGTTGCTATGACGCCATGACACTCTACCAAGAGCAACAAATTGAGACTCTATTATCTCAAAAACAAACAAACAAAAATATACTGAATTGCTTTTATATAAATAAAGAATATATGTCCCATTTTAACACCAACATAATGGAAAAAAGAGTTAAGAGACTACCTTTTTTTTGTTTTGAGGCAGTCTCACTTGTCTCCCTCAGTAGAGTGCTATAGTGTCATAGCTCACAGCAACCTCAAACTCTTGGGCTCAAGCAATTCTCTGGTCTCAGCCTCCTGAGTAGCTGGGCCTATAGGTGTCCACCACAATGCCCAGCTATTTTTAGAGACGAGTTCTCGCTCTTTGTCAAGCTGGTCTTAAACATGTGAGCTCAGGCAATCCACCCACCTTGGCCTCCCAGAGTGCTAGGATTACAGGGGTGAGCCACCACACCCAGCCCAAGCAACAATATCTTCAATATGTTGGAGCTAAACAAAATCTTTTCTCAATTACTGTATTCTTTTGGAGTCAAGTTACTTAAGTTTCAAAACTATCATTGAAGTGGAATGGGTTGCCCAACTCTTGGGCGGCGCCTGTGGCTCCGTGGGTAGGGCGCCAGCCCCATATATGGAGGGTGGCAGGTTTGAACCCAGCCCTGGCCAAACCACAACAAAAAAATAGCCCGGCGTTGTGTTGGGCGCCTCTAGTCCTAGCCACTGGGGAGGCTGAGGCAAAAGAATAACCTAAGCCTAGGAGTTGGAGGTTGCTGTGAGCTGTGACGCCATGGCATTCTACTGAGGGCGATAGAGTAAGATTCTCTCTCTTAAAAAGAAAAAAAAAAAAGTGGAATGAGTTGAAGTCCAGATATTGCAGGTAAATAATATTCTACTCCATAGTGAAATTGTATTTCACTTACACATGTTCAACTATATATACTTGGTAAAAAAAGAGAAATGGATTCAGAAAGAGAAAAGTAACATATTAAATACTACAGGTGATTCCATCTGCCACTCCACTCAATGAAAGTATGTCCCAGAAAACATGGATAGGTGCGAATCTACTGTTTCCTCAATTTCTCATGTACCTCTCATGATTTGAAACATTCATCATTCTGTAAAGAAGTGTTTTTTTGGGAGGCGTCTGTGGCTCAAAGGAGTAGGGCGCTGCCCCCATATGCCAGAGGTGGCGGGTTCAAACCTAGCCCCGGCCAAAAACTGCAAAAAAAAAAAAAAAAAAAAAAAAAAAAAAAGAAGTGTTTTTTTTTTTTTTTTAAGAAGTTTTGTGGGCTAGGTGCCCATAGCTCAGTGGTTAGGGTACCAGCCACATACACTGGGGCTGGTGGGTTCAAACCTGGCCCAGGCCTGCTAAACAACAATAACAATGGCAACAAGAAAAAATAGCAGGGTGTTTTGTGGCGGGCACCTGTAGTCCCAGCTACTTGGGAGGCTGAGGCAAAAGAATCGCTTAAATCCAAGTGTTTGAGGTTGCTGTGAGCTGTGACGCCACAGCACTCTACCGAGGGCAACACAGTGATTTTGAAAAAAAAAAAAAGCAAAGCAATTTATCTAACTAAGTACTGACCTTCTGTTTTCACGATTATCATTAAAGTAGGCATCATCACCCCCCATCTTGAACAAGAAAGCAAGATTGCAAATAGGTTAATATGCCTCCAGTCTTACAGCAAATGAATAGCAGAACTAGGATGTGAACTCATTTCCATATAATTCTTATTTTATACTAAAGTACCTCAATAAAGCTTGTTCTTTGGAGCCCTCATAAATGCCTAGGTCCTTGTTCCTAGTCATTTCCTCTACCCATTTCTTTCTTCTGATTCCCTTCAGATCATTGTTTTTCTCAGGTTCCTCTACCTAAACCAGAGACTGACCCAGTGAACGTAAGTTGAGCTCTTCTGTAATCTTGGCCTCCCTGAGCAGCTCCTCCTGCGTCAGTGGCCGCTCACAGTGGGGCCCTTTACGCCTCCGTGACTGGCCTTGCCTCTCTTGTACCCGAAGGAATGTCTGACGAGTGTGCTCAGCTGTAGATTGACGCATGGACTTCCGACCTGGGAAGAGAACCAGATAAGAAATTTTTGAATTCATGTCCACCTACTTTACTTATTTATCTATTTATAAATTTTGGTTTGGGAATAATTTCAAGCTCAGTGATTATGGCGCAACTTTACAATAAAGTTGCAATAACAGTATAAATAACACCTATGTATCTTTTACCCACATCATCTACTGTTAACATTTTGCCCTGTTTACATTGTGTTTTTTTTACTGAATGATCTGAAAGTTGTACATTAATGACCTTTCCCCCTGAATATTTCAATGTGTATTTCCTCTTTTTTTTGAGGCAGTCTTACTTTGTTGCCCTTGGTAGAGTGCTCTGGCATCACAGCTCACAACACCCTCAAACTCTTGGGCTCAAACAATCCTCTGACCACAGCCTCCCAAGCAGCTGGGACTACAGGCACCACAACACCCAGCTATTTTTTAGAGATAGGAGTTTCGCTCTTTCTCAGGCTGGTCTCAAACTCCTGAGCTCAAGCCATCTACCCACCTTGGTCTCCCAGAGTGTTAGGATTGCAGGCATGAGCCACATACCTGGCCTACCATGTGTATTTTCTAAGAATAAGGATTTTCCTTACATAGCCATAGTATAGTTATTAACATGATACTTTATCACCATATTGCAATTTTGTCAATTGCCCCAAACACCCCTACTCACTGTCAGAGCCATCATCCTGCAGCTCTAGAGGTAGCAGCACCTTCTCTTCTCGGGTCTTTTGCGAGCTACCAGCAATGGTGCTGACCTTTCGAGGTCTCAAGCTCTTGAGAGGCTCCTGAGGACAGAATGTCATTAAACACCAGGGAAGAGAGAGATAAGGATAAAGAAGATTAGGCTCGTCACAAGGGAAAACTAGCATTGTAGGGAATGGAACTGCATGGATAGCTCTGAGACTGGATGAGAGGGAGAACAAGAATTAAGGAGATCCAGGAGAACCAGATTCCTCTGCACCTTATAGGCTTTGGTGACCACTCGGCGCTTCCTTCTTGGCTCTTCTGCTTCTCCATCGCTGGATGGTTCATCCCCTTCATCAATGTCAAAGTCAGAGTCTACCTCATCTTCTGTGTCTGACTGGTCCCCTTGATACTCATCATCTCCTGATTCCTGAGGACACAGGGAGATGAGGTGTGGTTGGCTCTGGAATTATTCACATCCATTCAGTAGGGACAGAATCTCCATTTTCCTGATAAGAGTGGCCCTAGCACCACACTCACCTCCTTCCAACATTAACTGATTGCCCTTTATCGGTAACACGCTGTGTTAATAGTGGGGAACAAAAAGATATGGTTTGATGTTTATGAGGCTCATAGGCTCACAAAGACACTATTTTATTATTTTTTTTGAGACAGAGTTTGTTGCCCTTGGTAGAGTGCCATGGCGTCATAGCTTACAGCAACCTTAAACTCTTGGGCTTAAGCAATTCTCTTGCCTCAGCATCCCAAGTAGCTGGGTCTACAGGCTCTGGCCACAACACCCAGCTATTTTTTTTTTTTTTGTTGTTGTTGTTTGTTTGTTATAGTTGTCATTGTTGTTTGGGAGGCCCTTGGCTGGGTTTGAATCTGCCAGCCCTGGTATATGTGGCTGGCACCCCAAGCCGCTGAGCTATAGGTCCCAAGCATAAAAAGATATGGTTTAGGCTTTATAAGGCTCATAGTCTCATAAAGACACTGTTTTATTTATTTATTACCTTATTTTTTGAGATAGAGTCTCATTATATCACACTCGATAGAGTAGAGTACAGTGTTATCACAGCTCACAGCAACCTCAAACTCTTGGGCTTAAGCGATTCTCCTGCCTCAGCCTCTCAAGCAGCTGGGACTATAGATGCCCACAATGCCCAGCTATTTTTTGTTGCAGTTGTCATTGCTGTCCAGTAGGCCCTGGCCAAGTTCAAACCCAACACCCTTGGTGTATGTGGCTGGGGTTATAACCACTGTGATAGGAGACCTGAGCCTATTTTTTTTTTTTGAGACAGTGTCTCACTTTGTCACCCTCAGTAGAGTGCTGAAAGGTCATAGCTCACAGCAACCTCCAAGTTTTGGGCTCAATCAATTCTCTTGCCTCTGCCTCCTAAGTAGTTGGGACTACAGGTGCCGCCAAAATCCCTGCTTTTTTTTTTTTTTTTTTTTTGAGACAGAGCCTCAAGCTCTTGCCTGAGTGCCATGGCATCACAGCTCACAGCAACCTCCAACTCCTGCGCTCAAGCGATTCTCCTGCCTCCGCCTCCCAAGTAGCTGGAACTACAGGTGCCCACCACAACGCCCGGCTATTTTTTGGTTGTAGTCGTCATTATTGTTTGGCAGGCCCAGGCTGGATACGAACCCACCAGCTCAGGTGTATGTGGCTGGCGCCTTAGCAGCTTGAGCCATAGGCACCAAGCCAATGCCCAGCTATTTTTAGAGATGGGGTCTTGCTCTAGCTCAGGCTGGTCTCAAACCCCTGAGCTCAGGCAATCCATCCACCTTGGCCTCTCAGAATGACAGGATTATAGGCTGGCGCCACTGGACCCACCTTAGACACAATTTAAAATGAAGTTTAAACACAACACAATATGTAAACTATTGGGCGGCGCCTGTGGCTCAAAGGGCTAGGGTGCCAACCTCATATGCCTGAGGTGGTGGGTTCAAACCCAGCCCCAGCCAAAAACCACACACACACAAAAAAAGTAAACTATTGAGTGGAAATGAAATATTATAGGAGATCAGGGGAAGAGGCATTCTCGGTATGGCCTCTTAGTATGAGAAAATCTAAACCCTAGACTGTGGCAGGGCGCGGTGGCGCATGCCTACAATCCTAGCACTCTGGGAGGCCAAGGCAGATGGATTGCCTAAACTCAGGAGTTCAAGACCTGAGCAAAAGTGAGACCCAGTCTCTACTAAAAATAGAAAAAATAGCCGGGTATAATGGTGGGTGCATATAATCCCAGCTACTGAGAGGCTGAGGCAAGAGGATCCCTTCAGTCCAAGAGTTTAAAGTTGCTATGAGCTATGATGATGCCACAGCACTCTACCCAAGATGACAGAGTAAGACTCTGTCTCAAAAAAACAAAACAAAGGGCGGCACCTGTAGCTCAGTGAGTAGGGTGCATGCCCCATATACCAATGGTAGCGGGTTTGACCCCAGCCCCAGCCAAAACTGCAACAAAAAATAGCCAGGCATTGTGGCGGGTGCCTGTAGTCCCAGCTACTTGGGAGGTTGAAGCAAGAGAATTGCCTAAGCCCAAGAGCTGGAGGTTGGTGTGAGCTGTGACGTCACAGCACTCTACCAAGGGCGACAAAGTGAGACTCTATCTCTAAAAAAAAAAAAAAAAAAAAATTGAGGGTGACGCCTTTTGCTCAGTGAGTAGGGTGCCTGCCCCATATACCAAGGGGTGGTGGGTTTGAAAAATAAAACAATCCTAGACTGTCATTCCTTTTTTTTTTTTTTGAGACAGTCTCACTTTGTTGCCCTTGGGAGAGTGCTGTGACGTCACAGCTCACAGCAACCTCAAACTGTTGGGCTTAAGTGATCCTTTTGCCTCAGCCTCCCAAGTAGCTGGGACTACAGGCGCCTGCCACAATGCCCGGCTATTTTTTGTTGCAGTTGTCATTGTTGCTCAGCTGGCCCAGGCTGGGTTCAAACCCAGGTCCCTCGGTGCATGTGGCCAGTTCTGTAACCACTGCGCTACAGGTGCTAAGCCTAGGCTTTCATTCTTTAGATTAGGGGTCAGGAAACTTTTTTTGTAAAGGCCAGATTAAAACAGTGGAGCAACGTTGGCCCACAAGTTGTAGTTTGCTGAATCCTGCTTTAGATTCTAAAGGACTTGAGCTATAGTTTTTTTTTTGTTGCTGTTGTTTTTGAGAGTTTCATTATGTCACCCTCGTTAGAATGCTGTTGCATCATAGCTCACAGCAACTTCCAACTCTTTGGCTCAAGTGATTCTCTTGCCTCAGCCTCCCCAGTAGCTGGGACTACAGGCGCCCGCCACAACACCCAGCTGTTTTTCAAGACAAGATCTTGCTGTGAGTGCTCGCTTTGGCATCACATATACTAAAATTGGAATGATACAGAGCAGATTAGCATGGCCCCTGTGCAAGGATGACACGCAAATTCGTGAAGTGTTCGATATTTTTTTGGAACGATACAGAGCAGATTAGCATGGTCCCTGTGCAAGGATGACACACAAAATTGTAAAGTGTTCAAAAAAAACCAAAAATTAAAAAAAAAAAAACCCAAAAAAACAAGATCTTGCTGTGGCTCAGGCTGGTCTTAAACCTGTGAGCTCAGGCAATTCCTCCACCTCAGCCTCCCAAGTGCTGGGATTACAGGGGCTAACACTGCGCCCAGCCTTGAGCCAGTTTAAAACACTGGTAGTATTTATTTACTTATTTTGAGACAGAGCCTCAAGCTGTCATCCTGGGTAGAGTGCCGTGGCATCACAGCTCACAGCAACTTCTAACTCCTGGGCTCAAGCGAGTCTCCTGCCTCTACCTCCCAAGTAGCTAGGACTACAGGCACCTACCACAACGCCCAGCTATTCTTTGTTTGCAGCCATCATTGTTGTTTGGTGGGCCCGGGCTGGATTTGAACCCGCCAACTCAGGTGTATGTGGCTGGAGCCTTAGCCACTTGAGCCACAGGTGCCGTGCCCACTGGTAGTATTTAGATAGACAAGAGGTAAGACGGAATCATGGGCAGATAGAATAGCAGGAACAAAGGTACAGAAGCAATAATGTGTACAGTATGTTTACAGAATAAGGATTTAGACTTAAGTAAAGCAAATTTATCTCTGGCAAGAAGCCTACTTTTTAGCTGACTGCCTTTGACCCCAGCACAGCCTCCTTCCAACACTGACTGCCTTGTAGAACTATAAGGTCTGGGGCGGTGCTTGTTGCTCAGTGAGTAGGGTGCTGGCCCTACATACCAAGGGTGGCAGGTTCAAACCCAGCCCTGGCCAAACTGCAACACAAAATAGCTGGGTGTTGTGGCATGTGCCTGTAGTCCCAACTACTTGGGAGGCTGAGGCAAGAGAATTGCCTAAGCCTGAGAGCTGGAGGTTGCTGTGAACTGCGATGCGCTGTGAGCTGTGACACCACAACACTCTCCCAAGGGCGATAAAGTGAGACTCTGTCTCTTTAAAAAAAAAAAAAAATAACAACAACAAAAAAAAACTATAATATCTGAAAAGGTTGTATTGGTTTATGGAAAAACTTACATGTAAGGCTAATAAACATGATTTTAACCTACAGGCCAGTGATTCCCAATCCTCTCCATTTCCTTACTCATCCCGGCATTGATAATCATTGACAGGTAAACTAAAGTTACTGAGATAACTATGATCCTCAGATGTTTCAGGACAAGCAAACAGTTAAATACTACTATGTCAGGGGTCCTCAAACTATGGCCCACGGGCCACGTGTGGCAGTGTGATTGTATTTGTTCCTGTTTTGTTTTTTCACTTCAAAATAAGGTATGTGCAGTGTGCATAGGAATTTGTTCATAGTTGTTTTTTTTAACTATAGTCGGCCCTCCAATGGTCTGAGGGACAGTAAATTGGCCCCCTGTTTAAAAAGTTTGAGGACCCCTGACTATGGATAATGGAGAGCCACTGAAGATTTGAAGGAAGGGTAACAGTATGCACAAGGGTTATTTTAGAAGGCACTGGAGGTAGACAGGCTAGAGTAGACAACCTGAAGTACAACCTAGACCTGAGGTGATCCTCGTTAAGGCTAGCATGGTAGTCACATTGGAAAGAAAGAGACAGATATCAACTGCCCAGTGTGGCACCTCAAACACATGACTGTCTCTTCAACCAATCATACAAATTAACATGCTAATCTTTGTACTTGCACACTGCCAAAGCAAACAAATAATACAGACGGTTGACACTCCAAGACAGCCAGCGTTCAGTCTTGTACTGATGACCATCATTTCCTCCCAACTGCTGTTTGTGAAAGCCAGCCTGGGAACACATTAATCCCCTCAGCTCTAATCTGGTACTAAACCATATCATCAGAGGGTAGCATAGTGCCCAATCAAAATACTTTCACTAAATTATAGATTTACTATCACTGCTTGGCTTTTATTGGGAGTCATTAATAGACATAATTGGGTAAGAGAATGTTTCTTTTTTTTTTTTTTGAGACAGAGTTTCACTTTGTTGACCTTGGTAGTAGAGTGCCCTGGTGTCACAGTTCACAGCAACCTAAACTCTTGGGCTTAAGCGATTCTCTTGCCTCAGCCTCCCAAGTAGCTGGGACTACAGGCGCCCACGACAACGCCTGGCTATTTTTTGTTGCAGTTGCCACTACTGTTTTAGCTGGCCAGGGCTGGGTTCGAACCCACCACCCTCAGTATATGGGCCAGTGCCCTACCCACTGAGCTACAGGCACCGCACAAGAAAATGTTTTAATATCATCTGCCAAACCTATTACTTTATGTAAGGAAATAATGATAATTCTTCCCCAGGATTTAATGTTAAGTTTGTCTCTCCTGAAGAACATGTATGCTTCTTTCTTACTAAAAAAAATAAATACAAAGTTTGGCTGCCAGGAAGCTCATAGCTAAATTTAGTATCAATTGCTATTACCATTTTAGCATAGACTCCTGGCCTGTCTCTATTTTTACTGTTCTTACTTTTTGTTTATGTTGTGAGCCTCCTTAAATACCTTTTGGAAGTACAAAGGGTAGATATTAAATAACGCATAGTAAAATGACAAGAATAGGAAAATGAACATGGAGGAGGGATGAGAAAGTTCTATTTTAAACTACTTGGTTAGGGATGTGTAAGTAACGATTCCTAGTCAGTCACCAAGTCCTTTGGATTCTATTTCCTTAATTATCTTGAACCATCCTGTCCAGGTTTCTCTATTGCCACTGCCCACTTCCAATTATTCTCCTTACAGAGTATTTTTTCTAAAGTACAAATTTAATCATGGAACTTGAAGATAAGATCTCCTTATTACTCTGGACCAGAGGTCCTCAAACCTTTTAAACAGGTGGCCAGTTCACTATCCCTCAGACCGATGGAGGGCCGGACTATAGTTAAAAAAAAAACAAAAAACAACTATGAACAAATTCCTATGCACACTGCATGTATCTTATTATTACTATTATTTTTTAAATAATTATTTATTTATGTATTGCAGTTTTTGGCCGGGGCTGGGTTTGAACTCACCACCTCCAGTATATGGGGCCGGCACCCTACTCCTTGAGCCACAGACACCACCTGCATGTATCTTATTTTGAAGCAAAAAAATAAAACGGGGGTGGCACCTGTGGCTCAGTGAGTAGGGCACCAGCCCCATATATCGAGGGTGGAGGGTTCAAACCCAGCCTCGGCCAAACTGCAACAAAAAAATAGCCGGGCGTTGTGGCGGGCGCCTGTACTCCCAGCTGCTCGGGAGGCTGAGACAAGAGAATCGCATAAGCCCAAAAGCTGGAGGTTGCTGTGAGCCGTGTGACGTCATGGCACTCTACCAAGGGCGGTAAAGTGAGACTATCTACACACACACACAAAAAAAGGGGGGGGGGGTAACAAATACAATCACACTGCCTCATGTGGCCCGCGGGCCGCAGTTTGAGGACGCCTGCAAGAGCAAAATTCTTTAACATGGTCCATAAGGCCTTACCAATCTCTATTCTCCTTCATGCTTTAGAGAATGACAGTAGACTTGTGGATGCCACACTAATATCTCCAAGACTTTACACTCTGCCCCACCCCTCCATGGACTAACCTTTATCCTCCCCCTGCTTTACATCCAGCCAAGGCCTACTTGTCATACTGGCTGCTTCTTAAACATCATCCTGAAGGTCATAACTCTGGTTCACATGTGTTATCAGCACCCTATGCTTACCTCTTGTTTTAGTCTTTATCACACAGTATTTCAACTGACTAGTAACCCAACCAGCTCCCCCACTGGGAGCTTGGGTATGGCACACGCATGGACAGGGCAGTGCTTTTAATAGTCTGCTTTCCTAGAGCCTAACACTGATGGCATGCTATGGGTGCTCAACTCCTAGTCAATAGACAGATCGAATCAATAAAAATTTAGCAAGTACGCCAAGTGTAGTGGCTGATGTCTGTAATCCCAGCACGCTGGGAGGCCTGTGAATTGCTTGAGCTCAGAAGTTCAAGACCAGCCTGAGCAAAAGCAAGATCCCATCTCTACTAAAAATAGAAAAAGCTAGCTGGCATCTTGGCAGATCGCTCAAGTCCCAGCTACTGAGGTTTGCTATGTGCTATGATGCCACGGCACTCTACCCAGGGCAACAGTAAGACTCTGTCTCAAATAAATAAATAAATTTTGTAAGTGCCAGCCCATTGAATGTATAATGTTGAACAAAACAAGCCATCTCTAACTTTATAAACTTTACAATGTAAAGGAAAGGGTAAGCTAGTAATCAAGCCAAATGCAATTACAAATTGAAATTGAATTATGTATTATGAAGAAAATAAACGGGACATTTTAAAAAATAGTCATGGAAGGGTTATATGAAAAAACATTTATTTATATGGAGACTTGAAAGTCCTCTACTTCTGGAGCAGTTCTTTTCTATACCTCAGGTGATTAAGAGTCCAGTGAGCCAAAGCACACATACCCTCAGTGACTACTACGTGCACTGCGTGAGTCAGATGTCAGCAATGCGGTGAGAGACGCAACCAGAAAAGCATAGTGAGTTCTTGCCGTACTCTCGGAGTGTCTCCCGAAAGCTTCAGCTTCTCTGAACCCTCCAAGCCCTCCAGGGCTCTCTGCTGTGGAAATCCACTGTCTCGCTCCGACTCGCCCACCCATCTCGGTATCAGCTCCCAGAGCCTCTCCATTCCCCGCCCCCTTCCTCTTTGTCCCGGGTTTCTCACTCTAGGACGCCGCTTCCTCCCCTCCCTCTTCCTGGGCCCGGCTCTTGCCTCAGTGAAACCCCCATAAGTCGTCTGGTAGAACTCATCTTCTTCCTCTGCCTCCAGGAGCCCAGAAAGCCGATTCCCAGCGGTCTTCCGGGGGGCCCGGCCACCAGCCAAACTCATAACGACTACAAAGACTGACGCACTACCACCAGCAGCCCCTAACCCAGCTCTGTTCTCCGAGCTCGGCGCTCTACACCCCTCCCTGCAGGTGGCCGTCAGCCGAGAAGTCGGACGTACGCAGGCAGAAGCAGCAGAGTGCCGAGTTTCACGCTCTGAACCCTCTTTACTCTTCAGTCTCGCCTCCTGCCCTAGCATTTGCCTATCTGGCTTGATGAGGACATCCACAACCCTAAGTCCGTTACTGGAAGTCAACAAATTTTCTTTCAGAAATTTTTCCAACCGTTTTCTACACTGCTGCCATAGGAACCTTTCAAAGAACCCAGACTGTGTCATTCCTGAAAAATTTTAATGGCTTGCCATTGTCTGCAGTACAAAATCCCAAATCTTCCGGGCGGAAGGTACAGTATTGTAGTTAAGAACACAGGCTTTAGGCTCGGCGCCTGTGGCTCAAGCGGCTAAGGTGCCAGCCACATACAACTGAGCTGGCGGGTTCAAATCCGCCCGGGCCCGCCAATCAACAATGACAGCTGCAACCAAAAAATAGCCAGGTGTTGTGGCGGGTGCCTGTAATCCCAGCTACTTGGGAGGCGGAGGCAGGAGAATTGCTTGAGCCCAGGAGTTGGAGGTTGCTGTGAGCTGTGATGTCATTGCACTCTACCCAGGGAAACAGCTTGAGGCTCTGTCTCAAAAAACAAAAACAAAACAAACAAACAAACAAAAAAAACCCCACAACGACAAAAATAGGCACCTTAGTCCCAGTTTGGGAGGCTGAGGCAAGAGAATCACCTAAACCCAGGAGTTGGAGGTTGCTGTGAGCTGTGGCACTACAGCACTCTACTGAGGGCGATAAAGTGAGACTCTGTGTCTAAAAAAACCAAAACATCCCCCCACACACCCATGGCCTTAGATGTTTATCCAATCTCTTAACACTGAAGAGACATCTACAACCCTCTGTTTATTGCAGCACTATTTACAATAGCCAAGATAAGATATCAGCCTAGTTCCAACAACAGATGAATAGATTTAAAAAATGTGGTATACATACACAATGGGATACTAGTCAATGGTAAAAAATAAACTCCTGTCATTAGTGGCAACATGAATGGAATTAAAGGATTTATGTTAAGTGAAATAAGCCAGAAGCACAAAACTCAAGCCTGTAATCCCAACACTTTGGAAGTTTGAGGCTAGGAGTTCCAGACCAACCAGGGCAATGTGACAAAAAAAGAACATACTTGTGATCCCAGCACTTTGGGAGGCCAAGATAGGATAATCACCTGAGCTCACGAGTTCAAGACCAGCCTGAGCTAGAGCGAGCCCCATCTGTAGAAATAGCCAGACGTTGTGGTGAGAGCCTGTAGTCCCAGCTACTTGGGAGGCTAAGGCAAGAGAATCGCTTGAACCCAAGAGATAGAGATTGTTGTGACCTATGATACCAGCGCACTCTACTTGGGGTGACAAAGTGAGACTCTGTCTTTAAAAAATATATAAAAGAAACAGAAAAATAAAAAAAAGAAAGGAAAGAAAACACATTAGCTAGAGCTGTTGGTGCATGTCTATAGTCCAACCTACTCAGGAGGCTGAAGCTGGAGGATCACTTGAGCCCAGCAGTTTGAAGTTACTTTGAGCTATGCTGACAGACTACACTCTAGCCTGGGCAACAGAGCAAGAGGCCCTGCCCTCTAAATAAATAAAACAACAGTCTGGGCAGCACCTGTGGCTCAAAGGGGTAGGGTGCCAGTCCCATATGCCGGAGGTGGCGGGTTCAAACCCAGCCCCAGCCAAAAAAACCTGCAAAAATAAATAAATAAATAATACAACAGCCAGCACAGTGGCTCACACCTATAATCCTAGCACTCTAGGTAGGATTATAGGTAGTGGACAGCCTGAGCTCAGGAGTTCCAGACCAGCCTGAACAAGAGGGAGACTCAACCTCTACTAAAAATTGAAAAACTACCTGGGGCATTGTGGTGGGTGCCTGTAGTTCCAGCTACATGGGAGGCTGAGGCAAGAGGATCACTTGAGCTCATCAGTT
>CAUYPK010079792.1:0-23733 GCA_963574355.1 Loris lydekkerianus | reverse complement strand
ACTCGTCTAATGCAACACTAAAATAAGCACATGCGTTCAAGTCTGCATGTAGATCTGACTCATCACATTATTTATGTCTGCTATTCTGGTTTCAACTGTGTGCCGTGACAGCTGGAGATCATTGATGGAATCTTTGAGTTTCTTATTGTCTGGAGCCAAGGTTTCAATTACATCCGCAAAACACTGTTTTAGAAACTCCCCCTCATTGTATGGTTTTTTAGCACGGGCAATGTTCCACGCCACTTTATAGAATGCAAGGGTCTCAGTTTCTCCATGCTTGGTTAATTGCTGAAACATTTGAGACTGTCTTTTTACCTGGCTTTTCAAGGTGCTCAATTTTTGCTTGCGTAGTTCAGTACCTTTGGGTAATTCCTTGTCAATATTAGCATGGAGAGTGCTAAAATGACGTTGAAGATTTGAAGCCTTGAAATGTGATATCATAGTATTGCATATTAAACACAGCGCTTTCCCATTCCGTTCAATAAAGAAGAAAGCATCTTCCCATTCTTCCAAAAATGTCCTGTGTTCATCTTCATATTTTCGTTTAGATTTGCATTTTGCCATTTAGAGTGAGGGTAAAAATCCTGCAGTGATGGTGAGGGTGTGCTGCGTCCTCCACACTAAGAACTAACGGCAAGATGTGACACAACATGTGACACACGGGTCCCCCCGCTCGCTGGCCCGTGCAGTTGTTTCCGAGGGATGAGAGATGGGATGACGCAGCCTGGGGGTGGGACTACGCGCTCAGAGATCTCTCCTCAGAGGTCCCTCCTCAGAAGCAGCACAACAAAATCCAAACTTGGCAAAGAGCCACAGTATACAAAATAATGATAAGAGGCAAAGAGCTGCATTCATTTTGGCCGGGAGCCGCATGCGGCTCGAGAGCCGCGTGTTTGCCACCCCTGGACTAGTCTAAAATGCAACCTGAAAGCACATAGGAAAGTTAAGTGTCTATATACCTTAAGATTCAGCCATGCTACCCTGGGTATACTGTTGAAATAATTTCTCACTGAGGTCCATAAGTGCAGGAGGGAATTCAATACAGCATTTTTGTGTGTGTTTTTAGGAAATTGAGGTCCTCTTAGGAGTACTAATGACAGGAACGGACATGTGAAATGTGGCTACAAGAGATGGAATTACCTACAGGATCAGAGGCAGTGACCCCCACATCTAGATAACAACATAGATGGGCTGAAAGCACAGTGTCTGGCATGAAGATAAGAATTCAGATCAAGTTATACAAAGTCATATGAGACACACACAAAAAAAGTGCTACACACTCAAGTGTGTAAATCAAGTACATGTGAGGGGTGACCACAAGATGAGGAAGGAGTGGTGAGTGGGAGTGGGGATTGAGAAAATAAAGGAAAAACTGAAATAAAGAGAAGCCTTACCCAGCCTGATTTGCTATGAAATAAGAATGACCATTGAAGTCCTTCAAAAGAAGAAATAAGAGGGTGGCACTTGTGGCTCAAAGGGATAGGGGGCCAGCCCCATATGCTAGGTTCAAACCCAGCCCCAGCCAGAAACCGCAAAAAAAAAGAAAAAAAAGGAAGAAAGAAGAAATGTTTTAATAAATAAAAAAAGCTACTGTAAACATTTACAAAATGTCTTAGTGCATTTCAAACAAACTAGGAATTTCCCTAGGCCGGTGGGGCACTGCATGACCTGGGCCCAGCAACTTCTCAACCCACGTGATCCCTTCTGGCCACCTCCGTGTGTGGGACACATTATGTGTTTTCATGTATCAGAATCTTGTTTCATTCCGTTTCCTCTTGATGAAAGGCCATTTCTTCTCCTTCTTTGGGCTGGGTGAATTGTCACCTCTTAGGGTTAGGATCCTTCATCTTTTCAAAAATCCCTCTTCCCTTTTCTCTATTACAGCCTCTTCTTTGATTCTTTGTGCACACACCAACCTTCAGTTACTTTATTTGCCTCTCCACATACCATCTCTCTCCTAACCGGCAGGTAAGCTCCAGTAAGGAAAGATGCTGCGTGGGCCGGCTCTTTGCTACCACGGCAGCACATAGCGAGCAGGAACAGCATTTGGAGGACAAAGGAACAGCAGGCACAGAAGTTCACTGTTTTCAGAACTTGGAAATGCTTTTTGATTTTAAATTAAATTAAAAAGATATCTTTAAAAAGAGTAAAGACAGAGATGAGGAACTTTTGTAAAATCATCTTCCTGCCATTTACTGTATTTTAAAAAAGATTGTATTCATGGGTGGTGCCTGTGGCTCAGTGAGTAGGGCACTGGTCCCATATAAGGCGGGTGGTGGGTTTGAACTCGGCCCTGGCCAAACTGCAACCAAAAAATAGCCAGATATCATGGTGGGTGCCTGTAGTCCCAGCTACTCTGGAGGCTGAGGCAAGAGAATCACCTAAGCCCAAGAGCTGGAGGTCTCTGTGAGCTGTGATGCCACAGCACTCTACCAAGGGTGATAAAGTGAGTTTCTGTCTCAGAAAAAAAAAAAAAAAGATTGTATTCATAAGCTTTAGCAAATATTCACTTATCAGATTGAAATGAACAGTTTAATTAATTAATTAATTAATTTGAGACAGAGTCTCATTTTGTTGCCCTTGGTAGAGTGCTGTAGCATTATAGCTCACAGCAACCTGAAACTCTTGGGCTCAAGTGATTCTCTTGCCTTAGCCTCCCAAGTAGCTGGAACTACAGGTGCCTGCCACAACTCCTGCCACAACTCCTGGCTATTTTTAGAGACGGGGTCTCACTCTTGCTCAGGCTGGTCTTGAACCTGTGAGCTCAGGCAATCCACTTGCCTCAGCCTCCCAGAGGGCTCGGATTACAGGCGTGAGCCCCGTTGCCTGGCCTAAAATATTAATATTTTTGTTTGTTTGTTCGTTTGAGACGGAGCCTCATTTTGTCACCCTCGGTAGAGTGTGGTGTATCATAGGTCACAGCAACCTCAAACTCCTAGACTCAAGCAATTCTCTTGTCTCAGCCTCCTGAGTAGCTGGGAATACAGGTGCCTGCCACATTGCCTAGCTATTTTTTCATTTAGCAGGCCCAGGCTGGATTCAAACCTGCTATTTTTAGAGGCAAGGTGTCACTCTTGCTCAGGTTGGTCTCGATTCCATGAGCTCAGGCAATCTACCTGCTTTGGCCTCCCAGAGTGCTGAGATTATAGGGGTGAGCCACCACACCTGGCCTGTTTGTTTTTGAGATAGAGTATCACTTTGCCACCCTGGCACTCACCCTGCCACTCTATACTGGGTGGAGTGCTGTGTCATCATAGCTTACAGCAACCGCAGACTCTTGGGCTCAAGCAACCCTCTTGCCTCAGCCTCCTAAGTAGCTGGGACTACAGGTGCTGCCACAATGGCCAGCTATTTTTTTTTTTTTTTTTTTTTTTTTCTGAGACAAGGTCTTGCTCTTGCTTTGGATGGTCTCGAACCCATGAGCTCAAGCAATCCACCCACCTCGGCCTTCCAAGTGCTAGGATTATAGGAAAATATCAGTATTTTTGGTATTACCTAATTACAGCTTTCAAGTATTGAGGCATCATAGATAAGTTCTTGATACAGCTCATATAGACAATTCCTTTTATTTTACAAAAAATAATATATGTGTGTAAAATCTTTAAGAAGAAAATAAAAATGAGTATAAACATGTGACCTTAAATTATTCATTTGAGAAGGAAAGAAATCAAAATTTTAAATATACTTTGTCTTCTAAGATTTTAAATGCCTATTAACCTTAGCTGAGGCTCATAATGCTAACCTATTATGTGAGAGCTACTTTTCTTGGAGAAACTGAGTCACAGGAGGATTGTGTAAGGTCACTCAATGAGTCAGTAACTTTGCTCGGAATGAAAACCCAGAGCGCTGACTCACTGCATTCTAGGTGGTGAGCCCTCAGCCGCTGTCCTCAGCTGCCGTGCCCAGTCCATCTGAGGTCAGCAATTGATGTCAGGAAATCACAACTGTCTTTAATCACAGCAGCTGGAATTCTATAGATATTGACATGTGTTCTGTGGTATTTGTATTTTTCTTAAAAAGAGACTATAAATAAAACAATCCAAGTATGTGAAAACAGGAGGAAAAAGGAGTTTTAAAAAATTTATTTACATTTCATAGACTGTATAAAAATCCTAAAGCCCTTTAAAATCTCCATGAACAACACATTTTACCAAGAACAAAATTCTCAATTCCCCAGCACTTACAACCCAAGGGACTGCATTTCCAACTCGGTTAACGCTTACTACTACGTTGTGTATTTATAACATAGTATCTATATTTCAATTATACGTTGTGTATTTATAACGCAGTATCTATATTTCAATTATAAATGAAGTGAGATGTTTACCTGCTGAAACTGTTGGTATTATTTTGTAGGGTGCATAGGTGTTGTGCAGGGTGGCAGACATAAATCCTTCTCTCATGAAAATTACTGTTCTCATTTTCTGTGACCATGAATATTAAACCATGCTTACACATGGCATGAGCTTAAAAGAGTAGCTCTATTTTTTCTTTCATCTAATTTTCTTTTCATTATTGAAAAATGATACTAACATTATTGAAGTTTTTTTTTATAAAAATTAAATATTTTCTTTCAAAATTATTATATCTTAAAAGAACATAATGCCTTTAGGTATTTCTTAGTGCTAAATTTTAAAAGAAGCAGAAATTATTTGAAGACATGAATTCCTTGCTATTCACACTGAAAACAAGCTGTGGTTGTAGGTAATGAAATATGTTGTTTGTTACTGTTAGAAAATAAGTCATAATGTCATCACAGCGATGTGGATATTATACACCATTTGAAAACGAGGTTGTGTGTACAGCCATGATAGAACTGAACATTTAAAATAAATATGAAGGCTCAGCACCCCTAGCACAGTGGTTATAGTGCCAGCCACATACACTGAGGCTGGCAGTTTGAACCCTGCCCAGGCCAGCTAAGCAATTGCAACAACAACAAAAAATTGCCTGGCATTCTGGTGGGTGCCTGTAGTCCCAGCTACTTGGAAGGCTGTGTCAAAAGAATCACTTCAGCCCAAGAGTTTGAAGTTGCTGTGAGCTGCGATGCCATGACACTCTACTGAGGGCTAAATAATGATACTCTGTCTCAAAAAAAAAAAAAAAAAAATCAATCAATCAATCAATAAAATTAATTAATTAAATATGAATTAAATACTCCATTACTTATATGCACTATGACCCTGGCATGTTGTTAAACCCACAGTAGGTAGTCATAATCCAATTTGTTTGCCATCAGGTACAAGTGACTAAGAGTACAGTTAAAAACACAGATAACTTCCATGGGGAAACTTGATAACTCAAGATTGTCATCTTTCTATGATTAATAAAATATCTGTTTGTTTTTTATGATAAATTACAATTCAGGATTTGAAACTGATTTAGAAAAGGTACTATATATTTTCTGACAAATATACTTGTAAGATTTAAAAAAATATATACCAAAAACTAGAGTAAGTTATACTGAAAAGGAGAATGTCCCCGTTTAGTGAGCTGTGCAAATAACATTTCTGTGACTGAGGGATACTGGTTAATGGCATGTTATGTGAAAACCCACATACATGGATAGAACAGAGGCCAGAAGTCCTGACTCATGGTTCCCAGAGTTCAACTACCACCTTATTTTTCATTTCCTGACTCCCGTTTGTGAGGAATAATATATGAATAAAAACTCCAAAGAACAAAGTCCTTAAACTGCAGAATCCATTCTGTGAGAGTCAATACAACATAATAAAAAAAATTTGCAGTTAGAAAAATTGTCAAAATCCCAAGCATTTTCCTTCCCTATTTTCCTATTTTCCTTCCCTCTTTGGATTTCAGTTATCTTATTTAATAAGACAGAGTAGTAATCTGAGCTCTTAGAGTAAATCATGATGATGGTGATTGAGGATGATGGTGATGGTAAGGACACCAATGACTAATGATGGTGCTTGTGGTTGTGATAGTTAATTTTATTAAACCAACTTGACTGGGCGAAGGGATGCCTGTGTAGTTGGTTAAACATTACTGCTGGGTGTGTCTGATTAGCACTTGAATTAGTAGACCGAGGAAAGAAGACCACCAGGATCCCCAATATGGGTGGACTCATCCAATCCTTTGAGGGCTTGAATAGAACAAAACAGCAGAGGAAGCTTGAATTTGCTCTCTCCACCTGAGCTGAGACACACATCTTTTCCTGTCCTGGACATTGGCACTCCTGGTTCTTGGGCTTTCAGGAAAGGGATTGACATTGTTGATCCCCCCAGTTCTTAGATCTTTAGACTAGAATTTACACCTTTGACTTCCTTGATTTGTAGGTGCTCAGATTACCCCATCAGTTTTCCTGGTCCGTTAGCTTGCAGACAGCAGAAAATGGAACTTCTTACCCTCCATAATCTCATCAGCCAAAATCTTATAGTAAGTCTCTGGATATCTGTATGTATCGTATTGGTTCTATTTCTCTAGAGAACCCTGACTACTTCCCTGGTGGCCTCTAACATTTATTTTGTGCTTGTCATGTGGCAGACTCAGGGTTAGGTGCTGCCTATGCCCTGTGCATTCTAGTATAGTGATAAGAACACAAGATTTGGTATATGTTACAGAGAACAGGGTCTTAGGAGTGGTTCTGCAAATACTATATGCCTTTGGGTAAGTTACTTTATGTCACTGAACCTTAGTTTCTTTATCTGTAAAATAGATCTAATAATCACAACTTATTCTTAAATTGTGTTGTAAGGGTCAAGTAAAAAAAATGGTATATAACCTGCCTTCCATGGTGCCTTGTATATATTAGTTCCCTTTCTTGTTTCTTGATATGACAGTTGAACATGTATAGCTACTTCTGACTCAACAGAAGGAAATAGTTAAAACTAACCCTGACTTGGATTTCTTGCTGTATGGGGAGAATCACTCACTCCTCAAAACCAACAAACAAACAAAACAATAGAGAAATAGAAAATTATGGGCTCAATTATGTCCCCCAATTACATGGTGAAACCCTAATTACCAATATTTCAGAATGATACTATATTTGGAGATAGTGTCATTTGAAAGAAGCAATTAAATTCAAAAGAGGCCCTTAAGGTGGGCCTTAATCTAAATTACTGATGTTCTTATAAGAAAAAGAAATAGAGACACCCACTTAATGGGCACAACGTAAAGGTATATGGAGCACCTTGTGGGTGCAGGACACAACTACAAGAGAGACTGTGCCTAACAAATCCAAGTATTGTAACTTAGTTGTTTGTACCCTCACATTGATCTGAAGAAAAAAAATGGAGACACAAAGAGAGGCCCCAGGAGCAGGCACACTCTTCTAGCAAACACCATGAGTGTATTTATTGTGAGGACACCATGAGAAGTTGGCCATCTGCGAACCTGAGAGAGAAATCTCAGAAGAAATCTTCCTTTCTAACACCTTGATCTTGAACTTCAGGTCCCCAGAATGTGAGAAATACGTTTCTGTTGCTTAGCCATCCAGTTTTGTGATGTTTTATTACAGTATCTCTGGCAAACTAATACAAGGATTTTCCCTAACTTCAGGAGGCCAGATTGTCTAAACAAGGCCTGTGACTCACATGGCTGTAATAGGCATACAGCATCTGGGGCACAGGGTTCCAGATATTCACCATATAAACTTTACATAAGAACTTTCCATAAGACCTTTTCATGAGGCCTATATTTCTTTTGCACCAAACACTGTATTGTTAAAGTAAATACAATGTGTCATCCATTTTTTACATATGCCAGTGGTTTTGAAAATGCACAGTGGGTGAAGCCAAGCATAGAATGTGTTACCAAAGAAAAATGGATAAATATTATTGACGAATGAATGGTTGGGGATGCGAGGAATGTAAGAGCCACACATCCTTCCACACCAGCACACAATGTCTACTATCTGTAACTCTTAGTTTAGAAGGTATCACATTAATGCTTTATTTGCTGAAAAAGTTTATAGTTTATTACCTCCTAAGAGGAAATGTATTCTGACTTCTACTGATACTTTTTAAAAAGCCAGATCATCATATATGTGAAAAAGATTGGATATTTTTATGAAAATCCCTAGGCGTTTGAGCTTTCACCAGATGCAATAGGAAACCAGACTACTTTAAAACAAGGACTAGTGATGGAACATCTTAGGGGTTGTTGAGGGACAGAAGAACTTAGACTATTAGAGTATGAAAACGTGGCCAATGGAAAAAGTCTTTAGAGTAGTAGCAGGAAAGAAAAAGAAAAAAAAAACCCCCACAAAATAAGGTATCCAAGAAGACATTGAAGATACTACAGAAATTCTCAATTATTATCATTTGTTTGCCTAATGTTGTTGGGCAGACCTATAAATAGGTACTCAGACTATAATTATAATTTGAAGAAGAAAAAGATCACCCATCACCCCCAGCACCAACTATTCCTACCACCTCGTTGTCCTGGTGCCTGTTTGCACACGCTTTCTCCTCTGCCAGAAATGTTCTCCCTGTCTCTGCTGCCTGGGAAATGCCTCATTTCTTTGAGAGCCAGATCGCTATCACTTTCTCTTCTGTATATTTCCTGTCTCTCCTAGACAGATTTGTTATTCCCTGAACCACACCTTCATTCCTTTCTTTAGCACGCCCCTGTGTACACATTTATTGTGATCTTAGCGCAGGTGTCATGACTCCACGCGTCACTCTTCCCTCGCAGAGCAGGAGACACTTGGAGGTGAGAGCCCTACTTTTATATTCTTGGTGCCTTATTCTGTGTCAATTACAACACAGATACTCAATGACTGAAAAAAGTTATTTTCAAATATATATGGAAATACATATTTCAAATATAAACACGTGTGTATTTGTTACATAAGCCTCAAGGTATTCTTACTGGAAAAAAATACGAATTTTGCAGAACTACAATCAACAGAATAGAACAATTGTTGACTGCCCTTCCCCTCTCCAGAAGTACCATGGACACTACAGTTTGACGTGCATCTTTCCATCATCTTTCTAATCATTTGCCTGCAAATACATTTACATCTATCTTTCCCCTTTTTATGTAACTAGAATTGTATTCAACCTACTGAAGCTGTAATCTTCTTTCATTTACTCCTATGTATGCAGATATTTTTGTGTCAGTACCTCATGTTTACTGGTAACAGCTGTGTAGTAGTCCATGGTTTGGATTTACTATAATTTAAATGACCACTCACCTCACCCATCCATGATCATTTAAGTTCTTAGCTCTTATCTGTTTATTTGTTTGCTTGTTTGCTGTTGCTAGCACAGCTCATGAAGAGATGCTCACCTTTGTGTTTACATCTTTGAGCACATGTGCTGGTATGTACTAAAGTTAGATCAGCAGAAGTGGAATTGTTCCAACAAAGGAGAAATACATAAAGTACAGATAGATGATGACCACTTTCCTTCCTAGGAGGTTTTACAAATTTA
Source organism: Loris lydekkerianus (assembly GCA_963574355.1). Classification (NCBI taxonomy): domain Eukaryota; kingdom Metazoa; phylum Chordata; class Mammalia; order Primates; family Lorisidae; genus Loris; species Loris lydekkerianus. The sequence goes on along the minus strand of CAUYPK010079792.1, from coordinate 14,335 downwards.
GACTATACTTGACAGTGTGAGAATGCTCTTTTCAATGAATTCTAAGCAATATATCAGCTCATCATTCTTTGAATTTGTGTTATTCTGATAGAAAATATTGTATCATTTAAACCTTATATTTTCCTAATGATCAGTGAGAATGAATCTGATTTCCAATGTCTATCAAGCATTTATAGACATTTCGTAATTATGCGTCTTTCAGAATTATCTTTTTCATATCTCTTCCCATTTTTAAAAACTTGGGTTGCTTGTCATTTGCTCATTTATTTACAGAAAATCTTTATATGGTCTGATATTAATCTTTTTGGTCAAATAAGTCATATATTTTTTAACCCAAATGTCACTTGAGTTTAGCATTTGTAAAGTGCTTTATTAGTAGTGTTAGTTTATTCTTTATATATTCTGGGACTTTAAAAATCTGACTGACATAGGCTTTTAGTATCTCAACTTATGAAGAACATGCTCCTATATTTTATTTATTTTTACTTATATATTTAATCTAGTTTTTGTAGTTTAACGTTTTACTATGAACTTTATTATTCATTTGAAGCTTATTTTTGTGTGGCATGTGACACAGAGAGATCCAATCCAACAGTTCCCTAAGTGAATAAACCATTGTCACAAACTACTCATTACATAATCTTCATGTTTCTCTTACTGATTTGAAAAACCACCAGTTAATACATGTTAAGGACATACTGATATAGGATAGCTTCTATAGCCTATTTCATTTCATTCATCTCTTTTTCACCAAATACAACCATGTCTTAATTATTTTAACTATATAGAATCTTGTAGAGTAAATCCTCTTTCATTGTTTTTTTAAAAAAAAGTTTTTGCTATTACCAATTTCTCTTTCCATGTGAACATGAGAATTAGTTTGTCAAATTTTATTCAAAAAATCAAAGTGGGATTTTAATTAAGATTCTGTGAGTTACAAAATAAGTTGAGAAGAATCGACATATTTATAAAACTGAAATTTCCCATCTAGAAACTTAGCATAATGCTTCTGAATATGATATTTTGACCAAATCATTAGTATTTCTATGTATGAGTTTCCTCATCTACAAAATGGGGATTCTAACAGACCTGAATGCATTGAAATGGGATAACATAAGGGAAGATTATAGGACATTACCTGATATTTAATAAGTGCTAGAAAATACTGTTGTTTTTATAATTGTTGTAAATAAGATTAGTAATACATTACTCTGTTTTTCCTTTTAATTTTATAATTTTCTTTATGTATATGAATAGGTCTTACATGTTACTGGATTTAAATTTTAGTATTTTATACATTCTGTCTGATATTGGGGTTGTATAAACTGCTGATTTTTTTTAAGTTGATATGATAACTGGAGTGTTTGAAGAACTCTTTAAATAGTTTTCCAGATGAATTTCTTAGATTTTCACAATGAAAAATCATACTGTCTGCAATACCAACTTTGCATTACTTAGGTTTTGCTTGTCTCATAGAATTGGCAATGGTCACAGACTCAAATGACTATCAAGGCCAATTAACGTCAATATGTTAAGTAGCAGTGAGGTGAAAGAAGCAAAGTGGTGAGAACTGTAGTCAACTGGGAAATGTACTCCCTGTCCAAAGGCATAAAAATATGGTGAGGAGGCCAAGCAGAACAGACCCACAGGCTATATTGGTCCAAGGAATACCATTTTCCCCTCTGATTAACATAGTCACCACACTAGAGTAGCAATTTTCAAAGTGTGGATGGAGGCGATAACCTGGGAGTTCTCTACATCCTTTCAAGGTCAAAACTATTTCAATAAGGGTGGCATTTATAGCTCAAGGAGTAGGGTGCCGACCCCATATACCAGGGGTGGAAGGTTCAAGCCTGACCCCGGCCAAAACTGCAAAACAAACAAACAAAAAAACTATTTCTATAATAATACTATGGTACTACTTACCTTTTTACTGCGTTGATACATGAAAAACTGCAGACTATTACGAATCAAGGCAGAGTCTCCACATGTTTCTGGTAACCATTCCATTTGTCAATGCCACACACTCACTGTTTAAAAAAAGTAATAGTTTCACTGAAGAATATTGTTGACGAAGCAATACAATTTCTTGAATTTATTAAATTTCAGCCACTGAGTACAACTCTTTTAATCCTACCTGCAGAAGTAGAAGCATGCATAAAGCACTTTGGCTGCATACCAAAAAAACAACGGGTGTCTTCAGGAAAAGCTCTTATGCAAATGTTTGATTTATGGGCTGAATTAGCTCCTTCTTTCCCCATGAAACACAGATTTTACTTGAAACAAGGGCAACAAACTGTGGTCATTGGGATTTGGGTGTTAGGCAGATCATTTCTCAAAAATGAACAAAATGAGTCTTTACTTCAAGGAAAACAGCTGACAGCATTTTCCGTCAATGATAACATTCAGGCTTTTAAACAAAAAGTCAGGATTTTTGAAAGGCTTTTAACCAATAGCACAGGTCCCAATACTTTAAGATTTTTCTGATGTAATCAGTGGAAATATTAATGTATGTTATTTTTCGATATTGTGTATTGAAATATAACAGCATTTAGAAGATATGCATTATTAAATATTTTCCATGTGGTACACAATGTTATAAAACTGTGCATAAGTAAAAGATCCATCCAAATTGCAGGATAGACAAACAGATTATAATACAATATGAAAAATTCATTTATAAGGTTTCAGATCCCACATTTGACTAATGTATAAAAAACCACAGCTACCTCAAAAGACTGCTCTTCCCTTTTCCAATTACATTACCTATAGGAAGCTAGATTTCCTTCATTTATGTCAATCAAAACATTATACTGTAACTGGCACAGTGGCTCAGGCCTTGTAATCCTAGCACTATGGGAGGCCAAAGTGGGAGGATCTCTTGAGCTCAGAAGTTTGAGACTAGCCTGAGCAAGACAAGAGTCCATCTCCTGAGGTAGGAATCTGCTGAACCCAGAAGTTTGAGGTTGCAGTGAGCTAGGCTGATGCCATGTACTCTAGCCTTGGCAACAGAGTGAAAGTCTCTCTCAAAAAAACTGACAAACAAGTTGTTTGAACTACTGTAAACAAGGAAAAAAAAAAACCCTCAAAACATGTACTGTAGAAACCAATGTGAGATTCCAGTATCTTATATTAAATGTTTCATAACAAAAAAATACAAATGGCACTTTGATCACTACACTTTTTTCTCTGGAAAATATTTTTCATAAAATTATTATTTATGTTAACTGTGGATTGTATATTAACTATAGAATCATGTATATGATGGGTTTATTTTTATTTTTAATGTGTTAATGCATAAATACTTTAAAACTCTGTTTTCATTTTTAAAGTAACAAATATCAGTAAAAATAAGCCACACAAACAAAAGCCATTAGGCATCTTCAATGATTTTTGAATATAAAAGAGATCTGAAACCAAAACTTTTCAGAACTGTTACATGACTTGATTTATAGATGTATTTATTCTTTTTAAAAATAATTGCTTGGGTGGCACCTGTGGCTCAAAGGGGTAGGGTGCTGGCCCCATATACCAGAGGTGGCAGCTTCAAACCCAGCCCTGGCCCCCCCCAAAATATAATAATAATAATAATTGCTTGTACAGACCTTTTCTGTTGCCATTCTAGGGATAGCATTGTACTTGACTAAACAACTGCTGTGAAAATTAGGTTCCCTTGGTTGTTAAAGGAAAATTTCAAAGTTGAGAAAAAGATGATTAATTAGGATAACTATATTGTAGATTTTTGTTTAGTAGGCTACTGGTTAAGGACAATGTTGAACTTTAATTAGAAACTGTATTCCCAGAAAATAGCAATGGTTAATTCCCCTTCATTTTCTGAAATCTTTGGTATTTTGAGAAACACTTATCTGCAAAGAGCCACCTTCCCATGTGACTGGCGGGGACTCGGCACTCTTTCTTCTGATCCCCATCAGACTTGGGGATGACTTTCTTGTTTACTTGAGACCAGGACAAACATAGGCCCTCCAAATTCTGTCTCCTGAGTGAGTAGCTGGCTTTCCCCTGTCCACCCTCCTGCAAAACTGGCTGGACAGAGAAATAAAACATTCATTTTTAAACAGGCTGATTGAGACTCTGCTGCTGACCAAACCAATCCCAATTGCAAAATCACCCCATCTGTAATTGTATACTCCTCCCTGTGAAAGTCTACAGAAAAATCATTCTAAAGACGTTCAGTCTTTTGGATCTGAGGAGTTCACTTCATGGCAATATCCTGAATAAAATCAAGTTCCTTCTTACTTGATCATTGTTTTTGTTTTTATTTTTTGCCTTTGACATTAAAAATAATTTTTTATTTTTATCTTCTAGCTTTCAAAATGTATTGATGACTACCATAATAAGAAACTCTAGGGTTGTCTTTATTTTTTAAAAACGTAAGGCACACTTACAATACAAAATTCATCTAGACAACTTTTAATGCAAGAAAATAATTGCCTGTGTTTCCATTTGAACACTCACTTTTTACTATGAATCATTCAAGAAAAGGAAAGAAGCAGATGAATCGGGCAGAGGTTGTGTGGCAATGCAGGAGAAAAGCTTTCTTATATAGGTCACAGACCAGGATTAAGTGTCCCCACACATATAGTGCAAATTGTAGAGCAGAGAGCAGTACTCTGATCCTTTATGCTTGGGCGCATGTGGCTGTGTGTGTACGTGTGCAAGTGTGTTGTTAAATGGAAGGAATCCAGAAAGTGGCTTTTAAATGAACTTTGCATCAAGGAACAGATAACATGAGATTATCTGAGATATTAAATTAACCCTGTACCTTGATATCAGCTACTATCTTAGCAGGAATTAATGACCATCTAAGAAAGGAAGATGATAGGATGTTCCCCAAAAAATGGGAGTTGTAAGGGGGGAGGAAAGCAGGCATGTGGAAGCCACTGCAACACTGAGAGTCTGATCGCTTCTCTTGGCCAGTTTGCCGAGGGCCTATCTTTCTTCCTTTACATTTTGTCTTTTAAACTCCATTCTCTAACTTAAGAAAAGCTTCCTTAGAGGCTGGGAGTTAGGTGTGTTTTCTGGCCCCGTTGGTCCCTGCTGTACTGCTGAACACAGTCCATTTCAGGAGGCGGGCTTACATAACCTCCTGGCCAAGAACCAGCACCAGCCAATGGCAGTGGCAAAACTTACTGAAGAAAAATGTGCTCTCCCTCAATGCTTGAATCCGTAATTCCTGTTACCAACACAATGCATTTTTAATGATATGCATAATAAAAACAAAAGAAAAGTTCAGTGGATAAAAGTCTCTGACAAGTCTCCTGCTCCTGGTATAATGCTATCTTCCTGTGAAGAAATATCATCCTCATCAAATAATAAACAAGAACACAGACTTTCAGAAGCAGGTATTTTTCCCTGCACTTTGGTAAGTCAATGCAATCTAAAGAGTACAAAGAAGAATTTTAAAAACTACATTCTGGATTATAGAGAAGTCACAGTGGAGAAGAAAACTGCCATTATTGAACACTTAAAAAGGCATCATACTTAATTTTAGCTATTAACCCTGAAATATTCTTGACTGGTTTATGTAATCTAACCAAACCTCATTGCAGAAGTGGGCTAAATTGTATTGATATAAAATAAAGACTGGGCACAATAGCTCACACCTATAATCCCAGCACTCTGGGAGGCTGAGGCAGGTGGATTGCCCTGAGCTCACAGGTTCAAGACCAGCCTGAGCAAGAGCAAGGCCTTGCCTCTAAAAATAGCTGGGTGTTGTGGCAGGCACCTGTAGTCCCAGCTACTTGGGAGGCTGAGGCAAGAGAATCGCTTGAGCCCAAGAGTTTGAGGTTGCTATGAGCTGTGACATCACGGCACTCAACCCAGGGTGACAAAGTGAAACTCTAAATAAATAAATTAACTAATTAAAGTAAATCTTCACTGAAGTTTTCCTATAGTGAAATATAATGAATTATAACATTAATAAAAATTTAAACATATTTATTGGTAATAATACCTTAGCATTATATGCTACCATTTTGTTAAAAAATTTAAATAATTTTATCTTTTGAGGTAATATACCCAAAATGCATTTAAATACATTCAGATGTTTGAGATTATTTGCTTTCTTATGTATCACCAAGTTTAATTTGATTAAGAATGGCAGTGAATGAAATCGTATTACATAGATTGATAGGAAATTTCTCCTGGGGATAACTGAGTATAAAAAACAAAATTTGAGATTAAAATGTTTCTTGCATACTTTGAAAAATTCAGAAAAGCTATCAATATTTTGAAAATTTCAAGGTTTGCTACATCTCCCAGACCTTCTAGAGAAATATTAAAGTACTCTACCGTTAGACAGTATATATCTATTATGTGCTGTTTTTAGTCAGTCAGAAAGAAAATACTTAGAATAAATACAGGTTGCATATGAACTATTCAGCCTCCCTGTATTTTAGAAACTAAATTGTACGTTTAGAAAAATGTAGTATGGAAGATTCTCTACAGAGTAAAATCTCATACTGGCTTACTCTCTGCTACTATTCTTTAGCAACTTTTTCTGAATAGAGGACTGTTTTTGAAGTGAGAGTTCATTTCATGAAAGGGAAAATCAAACGTTTTTGGACTTATGAAAGCACATTTAGCCAACATGATAATCCTCTTGGAGGCCACTCGGCAGGCAACCTGAGAGGAGTGTTCCAGAATTCTGCTGTGAATCACCCCTCAGCAATGGAGAGCATACCGGGAGGAAGCACTGCCTGTGAAACCACCTGTGTTTCACATCACCATCAGTGATATCCTTAACTATAAAAGTTTAAGATGCAGTATGTAAAACATCAGGAAAGTCCCAGGCAGAAAATGACTAATTATCCACCCTACCTAGAGACTGAGGTTGTTATGAGAGGTTTATTTTTCAACAAAGAGTTCAAGTCTCAGCTTGGCTGTTAACTAACTGCATGACTCTATGAAAGAGTCCTACTTTGTGGGGGGTGGTGCTGCACACCTGTAATCTTAGGATTCTGGGAGGCTGAGGTGGGTGGATTGCTTGAGGTCAGTAGTTCAAGACCAGCCTGAACAAGAATGAGATCCCATCTCTAAAATATAGGTGGGCATGTGGCTGATGCCTGTAGTCCCAGCTACTCAGGAGGCTGAGGCAAGGGGATCACTTGAGCACAAGAGTTTGAGGTTGCTGTGAGCTATGAAGATGCCACAGCACTCTACCCAGGTGACAAAGTGAGACTCTGTCTCAAAAAAAAAAAAAAAAAAAAAAAAAGTTCACACACAAAATATAGAAAATAGGAAGATAGGGCTGGGAAACCCATGACTCATGAGATTTTTTTCTGGTAAGCTATGTTCCAGCTGTAATTATTTAGAGAAATATTTTTTGCTAGCCTGAACATATATTTCTCATTATAAAAGCAAAAACTACTAACCATTAAGCTGTAATTAATTAGACAAAATTTTTACTAGCCTGAATCTATATCACTCATTATAAAAGCAAAAAAAGAAAAAGATGCTATCCATTAATGATGGCTAGAAAGGTAGAAACTCTGAACAGAATACAAATTGTGATAGTTGAGAGACAGAATATATGCACCACATAGAAACATAAAAATTCCGTTAACAACAATGACAACAACAACAAAAAACCCCAGAAAAACCAGCTATTCAGTTTCTTTTTCATCTTTTCTTTGCAGTAATCCTTTAGGTTTTTTTTTTTTTTTTTTTATAATCAGGAATGTATGGTATGACCAAAGTTAACAAAAGCAGTTCTCTGCTCAGGGTTAATTCCTAGCCAGTGATCAAGGGTGAAATTCAATGACCATGTATTAAAAGGTCAGAACTGTATGTCAGGGGATGGTCCACACTCCCACTGAGAACAAGGCAAAGCCCTGGGACCCTAGGACCCTCAGTCTGTTTCTTTATAAAGTTCAAAAAGAAACTCAGTGAAGTGCTAAATAACAAACATATCTACAGGCGCCCGGGAATGGACTTACTCTATAGGAAATTAAACCAGAGCTATTGAGGGCTTAAGATCGGCTTCTTCTTTTTTTTTTTTAATCCGGTTTCTTACTACATAACCCAAAGCCTCTTTTCATTGTAACACTCACTTCTTCATTTGTGCTTATGGAACACTGATTATCTTTAGCATTTAAAAAAAATAATAATAAAGGTTACAAAAAAGATGTGCGTCATGAACAAAGTTTAAGGATTTTTAAATAAAGACTTGTTTTGAAAAATAAAACAAAAAAGCAACATTAAAATAACAGGAGCAAACTTACGATTCCCTATCTGAGACAGAGAACTAAAACATGTATATAAGCCATGTATTTCAAGATATTATATTATAGAAAATCTTCTTTAGAGTAATGCAAAGGTTAATACTTAGCTATATAGACATGAATGCAGCTCATTTTTTCTTATAAAAATAAGTTGTCCAGCTGGTACTTTTTATCTGAGAATTGGAAAGGTAAAACCAATAAAGGAGGCAGAGCATACAGCTGTGCCGAATAGGTTTCACATCCTAATTTACAAGTTTGCTTGGGAACATTTTTTTCTTGATAAAGGAGACACCTGGCTATAATTTCCCAACTTTATATTGGGCAAGAACTGTTAAAAAGAAGAGAAGGAAGAGCAGCAGGATTGCCAAGGAATCCTCCTGAATCAATAAATTCAAGCGGAATTTGAGCTATTGTTATAGAAATAAAAAGCAAACAACATATAGTTTGCTATTAACTATGTAAGTTATAGTATGCTATTGCATATTAACTTCGATAATTGCCTAACCCTCCTCTGCAAAAAAAAAAAAAAAAAGCTCAATGGTTTTTTCCTCTTGATTTTTAATGAGAAATGCCCTCACCAGAAGTATTGCCTTTTCCCTCGCTTTATGTTTCATGAGCCAATCTTGTTTTTTTTTAATTACTCTAACCCTTTCCTCCACAGTCTCTTCCCCTGGACTTCCTCCTCCTCTCTGGTTTTCTTCTGTGGCTTGGGAAGCCCTGCCCGGCCTCTAACGTCCTTGGGGACACTTTAAAAAGAAAGCCTTGTAGGGGGCAAGTGCAGGTGGGCAGTGTGCCAGGAGAAGCCGGGAAAGCAGCCAGGACACAGACCCGGAGGGGATGGAGCAGACTCAGAGTCCGGCAGAGATGAAGAGCTCCAGAGAGCAGTGAGTGTCAATGTTGTTGCCCTGGTTCAGGCAGCGATCAGATTCCTAATCTGGTCCTTCCCCAGGTCGCCTGTACTTGAGTTTTAAAAGATTTTGAGTTTTAAAAGATTCCCCAATTTTTGCATGCTCCTTCACTTTCTGCATTTTATTTTTAGTTTTTGGAAAGTTGATTTCAAACGAACAAAGTCTGACATGTAGCTGTCTGTGCACAGTAGGCCCCCTGCAGGGGTCCTCAAACTACAGCCTGCTGGCCACATGAGGCAGTGTGATTGTATTGGTTCCCGTTTTGTTTTTTTTACTTCAAAATAAGATATGTGCATTGTGCATAGGAATTTGTTCATAGTTTGTTTGTTTGTTTTTAAACTACAGTCCGGTCCTCCAAAGGTCTGAGGGACAGTGAACTGGCCCCCTGTTTAAAAAGTTTGAGGACCCCTGCAAGGGTAGAGGCTCTCTGTTCTTCACCGCTACTGCCCCTGACGCAGATGCTCTTTAGGAAAGGTTTGATTCTCAGCTCTTTCCAGCTGTATGATTCTGTGACTGTTACATAATTTTTCATTAGTTCCCACAATTGGAAATGAGCAATAATATAATACCTGCCTACTGATCATTGCAAAGATAAAGTGATTTCATGTACTCAAGAGTGACAGTATTTTTCTACATCAATAGGCATGGAATTGAATTTAGTTGAACTTGTTGTAAGCGTGGAAATCAAGGCTCAAGAGACTTTTGGAAATAGTAGCAACAGAATTTCAATCCCAATTAGTCTGACTGTAGACTTCTTATACTTTTCCTTTATTTCATGCTTAATTATGCTAATTAGATTCCCTAGTGGGCTTCCGACCCTCGCATGTTAAGTCAGGACCTCTTGAAGCGTGTAGAAAAAGTATCCTTTCGAAAATGTCTATAAATAAAAATGGCACACATATTCACACATACACACTTTAATGTTCCATGTAACCTACAAAAGCTATTTTCTTGCATGTTTGGGTATATTTAATTGTCCTTGCCCATTATCTCTGGAGTTGGAAGAAACTTGCTCTCTGCAGGCCTGTGTTCTCCAAGACTCCAGGAGAGACTTTGCTTCTCTTCCCCACACAGTGTGGCAGAAGACACCACACCTTGTCTCTGTCTCCAGGTCCTGCTGTCTACTCGGGAGGTTGACTTTGCCTTCCTGTTCCTATATCCCTGGTGATGCCAGGAGCTCAGAGGAAAAGTTTGTCCTCATGTCTCTGCGTCAACTTCTTTATCTACACCTCAGTGCATACATTAACCTAAGCCACTGTTCGGGAGTACTCAGTATTCTTGGTAATGATGTTTTTCAGGACCTGAGATTCTTAATGATTTTTTTTGTCTACTTATCATGCCCACAGGCCAAAAATGTTTCATGTAAAGTTATCCACTGCCTTGTTCCTTGATTCATAAACACTCAGGGTAGTTTTAAGCTCATGGTAGATTATACTTATCAATCTTATATAAGGTGACACTGTTTGGGCCTTTTAATAATTTCACCTTTAATATATCACTGTTCAACGTTATTAGAACTATAACTTTAATTTTCATATGTCTGCTATATGTTTGCCTATACTTTTATAATAAACATTTTAGAATTATTCTTCAAACATTTATCTCATAATTAACATACAGTATTCTGAAAATTCAATGTATCATTTTTCCCTTCAGCTCATGGGCTATCTGCATTATTGATCAGTATGTGTTTTTCTCCATATGTTTACTTCTGGCCTGCTGTTACAAAGTGGTCATAAAATTGGTTTCATAATAGTACTGAGTCATAATAGTCATTGTTAATTGGTCTCATAATAGTACTGAGTACATTGGATACTTTTTCCTCCCTTCTTGAGATACTTTACTAAGCAGGATATGTTCCAGCTCCATCCATATAAACATAAAAGAGGTAAAGTCTCCATCTTTTTTAAAGGCTGCATTCCACATGGGTTGATAGGCATTTGGGCTTCTTCCATGACTTGGCAATTATGAATTGGGCTGCAATAAACATTTTGGTGCAAATATCTTTGTTGTAAAGCGATTTTTGGTCTTCTACAGTAAATTCTTAATAGAGAGGAATGGTTTTGAGTTTGTTGTCTCAAACCCCATATTTTTGCATTTGGGCATAGATTGAAAATAAATAATGATAATAATGTAAAATGAACAAGAATTGCTTTAATTTTATTATATCATATCAGGGTTGGCAGACTATGGCCCATAGGCTATAGCTGGCAAATGAATGACTTTTACTGTTTCTTAGTCTTTGAAAAAAAATTCAAAAAAATATTTCATAATGTGAAAATTACATAAAAGTCTAATTTTGGTGTCTATAAATAAGGTTTTATTAAAACATGGCCACACTCATTTGTTTATGTATTGCTATATAGCAATTTTAACTATTGCAATAGAGATCATATGGCCTCCAAAGCCAAAATATTTACTGAATGTTGAGTATTCCTAATTTGATAGTCTGAAATCCAAAATGCTCCAATATCTAAAACAGTTTGAGTGTCAACATGATGCTCAAAGGAAATGCTCATTAGAACATTTTTTTCAAAGTTTTTCCCAGAATATTAGGGGATACATGTGTTTTGTTTACACACTTTGATTTTTGCACAAATTGAGTCAAAGTTATAAGTGTGCCCCCCACCCAGACGTGCACCAGACCCAAAAGGTGTGAATTTACCACCCTAAGCTTGATTTTCATTGATATTTACTTCCGTGTGTAAATTGTCAAATCATCAGTTCCAACTTGGTATTTTGGTTTTGAGTACATGTGTTTGTTTCTCCATTCCTGCGAACTTTCATTTAAAAGAATAGTCTCCAGTTCCATGCAGGTTGTCACAGAAGTCAGTAGATCACCATTTTTCTTTATGGCTGAGTGATAATCCACAGTGTGCCACACTTCATTAATCCATTCACCTATTGGTGGGAGCTTGGGTTGTTTCTATGTCTTTATAAATGTGAATGGTACTGCTATAAACATTTGTGTGCAGGTGCCCTTTTATAAGATGACCTTTTTTCCTTCAGTATATACTACAGTGGGATTGCTGGTTTAAGCAATAGGTCTGCTTTATGTTCTTTGAGAGCTTTCCATAGATTTTCCATAAAGGTTGTACCAGTTTGCAGTCCTATCAAGAGTGTATATAGGAGTTCCTTTTTCTTCACATCTATGTTTTGGGACTTATTAATATAAGCCATTTTCCTTAAAGTTAGGTGATATCATTAAAGACGTTGAGCATTTTTTTTCATGAGTTTACTGGCCACTACTGTATCATTATAAGAAAAGTTTCTGTTCATGTCATATGCTCACTTTTTAATGGGGTAGTTTGGTTGTTCCTTGCTGATTTTCTTGAGTTCTTTGTAGATTCTGGTTATCAGTCCTTTATTGGATGGATAACATGCAAATATTTTTTTCTCATTCTGTGGGTTGTCTATTTGCTCTTTTGATTGTGTTCTTGGCTGTGCAGAAGCCTTTTAATTTGATCAGGTCCAATTTATTTATTTTTGCTTTTACTGTGATTGCTTTGGGGATCTTCTTCAATTCTTTGCTTAGGCAGATATCACATTTTCTTCTAGGATTCTTATAGTGTCCAGTCTTAGGTTTAAGTCTTTTATCCATTGTGAGTTAATGTTTGTTAAATGCTGAGAGGTCCAGATCCTCTTTCATCTTTCACATGTGGCTATCCAATTTTCCCAGCATCATTTATTAAATAGGGATTCTTTTCCCCAGTCCACATTTTTATCTGTTGTGTCAAAAATCAGATGAGAATATGAGGATGATTTCATCTCTGGGTTCACTATTTTGATTCATAGGTCAATGTCTCTGTTTTTATGGCAGTGCCATGCTGTTTTGGTCACTATAGTCTTATACTATAGCTTAAAGTCTGGTAAGGTGATACCTCCTGCTTTTTCTTATTGTATATAAGTTGCTTTGGTTATTCAGGGTCTTTTCTGGTTCCATAAAAAGTGCTGAACTATTTTTTCTAGTTCTACAAAAAATGGTATTTTAATTGGAATTGCATCATATCTGTAAATCACTTGGGTGGTATAGCTATTTTAACAATGTTGATGCTGCTGATCTATGAGCATGTATATTTTTCTATCTGTTTATGTCCTCTGCCATTTCTTTCTTCAGTACTTCATAATTCTCTTTAAAGAAGTCTTTCACCTCCTTTTTAAAGTATAATCCTAGGTATTTTATTTTCTTTGCTGCCACTGTGAAAGGTGTTGCATCATTGATTTGATTCTTAGTTTGACTATTGTCAGTGTACTTGAAAACGACTGATTTGTACACATTGATTTTGTGACGTGAGACTGCGCTGCATTTATTTATTAATTCCAGGAGTCTCATAGTTGCATCTTTGGGTTAGGGTCAGAAAAGAAAGGACTCTAGAAGTTCAATTAAAAATGAAAAGGGAGAAATCATAATTGATAGCAGGAAAATACAAAACATCATCTCACAATACTATCAAAATCTCTATGCCCATAAACTTGAAAATGTGGAGAAAATGGACTAATTCTAGGAAACACACAACCTCCCAAGGCTTAATCAGGAAAAAATAGAACTCTTAAACAGACAAATATCAATCACTGGAAGTGAAGTAGTAGTAAAAAAATCTTCCACCTAAAACATATCCACACAACAGTTTCACACCTAAATCTTACCAAACCTCCAAAAAAAGAACTTGTATCTATACTGCAGAAATTATTTCATAATATTGAGAAGGAAGGATTTCTCCCCAATATGTTCTATAAAGCTAATATTACTTTGATACCAAAGCCAGAATAAGAACACAACTAAAAAGAAAACTAAACCAATATCCCTTATAAATATATAAGCAAAGGTTCTCAATAAGATTTTAGCAAACTAGCTCAGTGCCTATGGCTCAAGTGGCTAAGGCGCCAGCCACATACACCTGAGCTGGTGGGTTCGAATCCAGCCCAGGCCCTCCAAACAACAATGACGGCTGCAACCAAAAAAAATAGCTGGGTGTTGTGGCAGGCGCCTGTAATCCCAGCTACTTGGGAGGCAGAGGCAGGAGAATCGCTTGAGCCCAGGAGTTGGAGGTTGCTGTGAGCTGTGATGTCACGGTACACTACCCAGGATGACATTTTGAGACTCTGTTTCCAAAAAAAAAAGATTTTAGCAAACTTAATTCAGCAACCCACAAAAAAAAAAAAAAAAAAAAAAAAAAAAATTAG
>CAUYPK010079791.1:0-16052 GCA_963574355.1 Loris lydekkerianus | reverse complement strand
CAGAGGACAGTGGATTCATTTAGAAGTGTAACTGGTGCTGTGATTATAGCAATACTTTACTTTTGTTAGTTGTACTTCATCTTTTTTATGCGAGCTTTTTAAATGTTCAGTTTTCCTCTTGTCATGGTCAACTGCTGAATTTACTTGAAGGATGTAGAATACTGTTTTAAAAAGTACTAAATCTGTACAAGTAGGTCAAAGAATTGTGCAATTGTTTTCCTTTTTAATTTTTAAAATCGAGGGTCATAAATATTTGAGAATGCCAGATCTGATAGAGCATAGTGATACTATTTAATTTAACCAAAGTCTCTAATATTTCAACTTTGAATGTAAACTAACAAATAAACCTGACCACCAAGGAGATTGTTTGCCCAGAGTTTCAAAGCACATTGTCTACAAATGGGAATTGAAATAATTTATAAAAATATTGACATTACTATGTTTTTTAAAAAGTTCCTAATTTTTTCACTAAAAGGAGGAAACTATTAGTTTTATTGTTAAATATGGTAGATATTATTATTCCTCTTAGATGACCAGTGATTCCAATTGTCCCAGTTTGAAATAAGTACCCTGTGAGTATGAGATAAATTAGTGACAATCAGAACAAGTTTTAGTATCAGATGTTCAAGAGGAAGTTGCTATTGTTGCATTGATTTTAATATTTGTACATAAACACTGATTTTTTTGAGCATTATTTTATATTTGTTGTACTTTAATACCTGGTGTACAGTTCCAGAAATAAAAATCTGGAAATCTTTTTTTTTCTTGGTTTGTGTGAGTATTTGCCAAAAATAGATTTTTTTATTTAATGAATGTTTAGCTATACCAAACAGGTAGCTATTAAATCACTGTTAAATTGGTTTTAGATGCATTAAGACATCTGATACATAAATAATAAAAGTGGTAGGGAAATTTTCTTTAAATCCTCTAAGGTGGTTTTCCATCTATAACCAAATTTTAACTATCTTAAAGATTATACCTCTAGATCAATCCAGGAAACACTTGTTGAACCTTACGTTCAAACACTATTCTAGGCAACTGGATCTTTTAGGAAAACATGGTATCTGAAATTTGATCAACTGTTATTAGTACTTGACAGATTATATTTATGGTCATATAGTCTTCCTTATCTGTACTATTCATAGTTTCAATGAGCCTGCAATGATCTTGCCTTAGCCTAATTTCACAAGCTTATCCCCAACGCTGTATCTAGTTCTAGTCAATATGCAGTAATCAGACTGCACATATCAAAATTTTGTACAAGGCCAAGAAGGGGATAGAATGAAAGCAAAAACTGATGACTCTGCTTTTGATTACTGGTCTAAAACCCTATCCCTTCGTTCTCAGGCGCCAAAGGGCATCGGAGTGGAGGGCTTGTGTGGTGGACACATACACAGAAGGACCCTCCAGAGGGGGCAAGTACGAGTATTTCAGTACAGCCAGCCCAATGCCCCATGAGAGCTCCACAGTATTTCAGGCTTTGAGGGAGAGAGAAGCCTTGAAGAAGCAGAATGATCTCCAGTGACTTCTAGGGTACTAGAAATAATTTTGGCCATAATTTCCATAAACTGTGTGCTTTTTGAGCCTGCTGGTGATAAGTGCTATGGAGAAAAATAAGGAAGTAGAATGGAGAGTACTGGGGTGGAAGCTCAGGATTCAACTTTAATAAGGTGATTAGGCAAGGTGACAAGAAAGGGGAGAGTAAGCTATGTGGCCATCCAGATAAAGACCTCTGCAGGCAGAAGGAACAGGTGAGGTGGGAATGATCCTGGCAGGTTCAGGGAGTGGCTGGGGCAGGTATGCCTGGGATGGAAGGAACAAAGAGAGCCAGGAGAGCATATGGGAGGTACAGAGCAGCTAGGTCATGTACGCAAAGGACTTCAGCATTTATCCAGGACAGGAAGAGGACTCTGAGGAGCAGCATGTCCAGATCTGACTAACCTTGGTGATGTATTCTGTAAGGGGGCAGGTATGGAGAGAGGAAAGGCAAATAGTACGCTGTTGGAATTGCAATAAACTTGGAGTAAAGCTGGTGGCACAGCAGTGAAGGTGGTTAGAATCTGATTATACAGGTTTCGTGAAGATTTCAGGGGCCCAATAAATAACACCTTCCTTCCTATCCAAATTTAGAACTGAGGTTGGAACAGGAGTCAGGTCTATGGAAATCAAAGTAACTATTGCTAATAAAGTTCTGGGTAAGCCAGCTTCAGAGCTCCAGCCATCTTGCTAATACTCCACCTCTGAACTACACTCATTCTGTCATTGGCTAGGCTGGCTACAGGCTACTCCCTGCACAAGGCAGAGAATTGCCCAGGACACATTAGCAGCAGAGTCCACAGAGGGTGTGGGCCATCAGTGTCCAGTTCTCCAAACATAGAAAGTCGCTTCCTCCAGTGGGCGGAGAGAGAGGGGAGGAGTGTTACAAATGGAAACCCTCCATATGAATACCTGAGACATGGAGAATAGGTATTCCTCCCGCCAACGTGTATTTTAATTAGATTTCCACATGAAAACAATCTTGCATTTTCTGCCCTTTTTTGGTGTGGAAATAAGAGAATAGAAAATAATCACATTTTCCTCCTACCCAGCTTGAACAACCTTTAAATTATACATACATACCAGTTTACCCATAGCAACACAATAGACATTCTTTACTTGTACACATCAACAGTACTACAAGAATTGCTGGTGCGTGGCTAAAATTTTATAAATCATTACAGCGCTACACTAAATAAATAAAAGAAAAATTGAAATAAGTTCAAGTAGTGAGTTTTAATTTAATGAGCTATTGTGTATTTAGGTGGAGCTCAATTAAAATTCTAATTGCATTACAAATTTGAAATTGTAATGAAGTAAATAGCTTTAATCATGAAACTGGAACATAAATATAATATCAACAAAAACATAAAAAAATTCCTACTCCAATTAGGTCTCAAAATATTTGCTCTACAGGTGGAACTCAGAGAAGTGATTAGCAAAAATCACTTAAGATCACTCAGTAGCTGAGTAGAAAACCAACTTTCCCATTCAGAGTTAGCTGACAATCGTGTAGTAATTTGAAAAAAGCTCTTCTCCTTGTTTGATGTCCCTCAGTGCGACAAGGACGACACATCGAAGTGGGCTGAAAACAAAAAGGGAAATATACAAAAGGCAGGTTATTGACAGATACAAGCTCATATTTTTAATATAATAATATGGGTTTTATACCATGTAACTTTCTCTCTACTCAGGTGCCTTATGTTTTAGTTTATGCATTTGATTTCCCTGAGGAAATAGTTCTTATCCTTGAGGTAGGCACTCTAGAGTTATGTCTATATCATTAAAAAAGGTTCATACAATTGACTACCTCTTTGGAGGTCCTATATTTAGGACCTCAATACTGGTATCACAAAAAGGTTTTTTTTTTTTGAGACACAGCGTCAAGCTGTCACCCTGGGTAGAGTCCTGTGGCATCACAGCTCAGAGAAACCTCCAACGCCTGGGCTCAAGCGAGTCTCCTGTCTCCACTTCCCAAGTTGCTGGGACTATAGGTGCCTGCAACAATGCCCAGCTATTTTCTTTTTTTCTTTTTTCTTTTTTTTTTTTTGCAGTTTTGGCCAGGGCTGGGTTTGAACCCGCCACCTCCGGTATATGGGGCCGGCACCCTACCCCTTTGTGCCACAGGCGCTGCCCAATGCCCGGCTATTTTTTGGTTGCAGCCATCATTGTTTGGCAGGGCCGGGCTGGATTCAAACCCGCCAACTCAGGTGTATGTGGCTGGCGCCTGAGCTGCTTTAGCCATAGGTGCCAAGACACAAAAAGGATTTTTAAATGACATTATAGTTTAACATTCTTTTATTAATTTGTAACTTGTATTCTGAAAAATGGAAATATTATTTAAAATTAGTTGGAATTAAAACAAATACTTCTTTCTGACACAGGTCTGTTATATGTACACTTTTGAAGTTCTAATGGCATCCTACCCCAGAGTATATGGGTAATAAAACCTAATTTTTTGTCTTTACTTATTTATTTATTTATTTATTGAGAATGAGACTCTGTCACCCTGGGTAGAGTGCTATGGCATCATAGCTCACAGCAACCTCAAACTCTTGGGCTAAAGTGATTCTCTTGCCTTAGCGTCCTCAGTAGGTGGGACTATAGGCACCTGCCACAACACCCAGTTAGTTTTTCTATTCTTAGTACAGACGAGGTCTCACTGTGGCTGAGGTTGGTCTCAAACTCCCGAGTTCAGGCTAGCCACCGGCCTTGGCCTCCCAGAGTGCTAGGATTACAGGTGTGAATCCTTGCACCCAGCCTAGAAAACCCAATTGTTAAACATACAAACATGTACAAGACGTGAAAGTTATCAAATTGAAAGCATTGTGCATAGTCCAAGATGAATATCATTTATCTTAAAAGGACAATTGAAAACCTGTATAAAATGAGGCTTGCTAGCAACTCAGTGAAATGATACACAGATTACATATTCGATCTACAGCATTGTTAACAAAGAACTCAGCTTATCAGAATTACTTGTATGTAAAGACTGTTATTTGAGTATTCACAGACTCTCCACTTAAAAAGCAAAAAATAAATGTTACAAAAACATGTGTATCTTCTAGATATAATCCTTATTTTCAATATAAGGATTCAGAACCTAATGGTGAAACGGGCAAAAGAAATAGTGTAATTTGGCCTCTTTCTGCAACTGGATGCTTTCTTGTGAGGTAGAAAGCATGATACTTAGAAATGATTAAAGTAAAAATATATTTGATGATTTTGTGGGTAGGAAAACAACAATCATGAAAAAAACTTTTAAGGTTGGCTTGGCGCCCATAGCTCAGTGGTTATGACGCCGGCCACATGCACCAAGGCTGGCAGGTTCGAACCCAGCCCAGGCCTGCTAAACAACAATGACAACTGCAACAAAAAAATAGCTGGATGTTGTGGTGGGTGACTGTAGTCCTAGCTACTTGAGAGGCTAAAGCAAGAGAATCTCTTAAGCCCAAGAATTTTAGGTTGCTGTGAGCTGTGATGCCCTGGCACTCTCCCTAGGGCGACATAGTGAGACTCTGTCTCAAAAAACAAAACAAAACAAACAAAAGAAACCTTTAAGGTTAATACTTACAAAGTATAACATAGAATAAAAATGGGTAATAACAAGCAGAATAAGCTAAGTTAAAGAAAAATTTTAAATTTGAAATAAGCCGGCTCAGCGCCTGTGGCTCAAGTAGCTAAGGCGCCAGCCACATACACCTGAGCTGGCAGGTTCAAATCCAGCCCGGGCCCACCAAACAACAATTATGGCTGCAACCAAAAAATAGCTTGGTGTTGTGGCCGGCGCCTGTAGTCCCAGCTACTTGGGAGGTGGAGGCAGGAGAATCGCTTGAGCCCAGGAGTTGGAGGTTGCTGTGAGCTGTGATGCCATGGCACTCTACCCAGGGCAACAGCTTGATGCTCTATCTCAAAAAAACTTTTTTTTCAAATAAGTCTACATGAACATATTAAGGTATGATAACATAAAAACCTAAGTTACCTCTAATTTTTCACTAAAAATATCTTACTCCAAATGCTATACATCTTTTAATTAGACAATACTTTTTTAAGTACAGCGTAAGATAGGAAATGCTTTTTTTAGAAGACTAACCTCAATTTGTCATAGCTATAGGCAATGTTTGGAAGATACTGCTTCAGTTCTACAGGGAAAACTGCAGGCACATCAAATTCCTGATAACAGACATTAGCTGCTCTGTCTAGGGACAAGCACAAAATTTATTGAAAAAGAACCATGATACAAGGTCATAGAAAACAGTATTGAATTATAACACTTGATGTATCCTTTTTTTTAAATTATTGGAACATGCTCAAAATAATTACTATTAGGTTCCAGATTTTTAACTGTTACATTTTATATATTTATACTTACATATATTAAATACATAAAACAAAATAATAAAACATGTTTATTATTTACTTTATATACATAGAACATAATAAACACGTTTATGTTATATACCATGTATAAATTATATTGTTTACTTTTTATATACCAAGAAATAGAGACTCAAAAAGGTTAAATAAAAGAGGCCTGTAGTTTACTTCTCCCTAACAACAAAAACTTAACGCTAAATGTAACCAGATGATCAAAACTTTACCTACGGGAAAGTTAAAGTCCTACAGAAGGTAAGTGACTGAAACTTAGCAATAGAAAGAGAATACCAGTTTGGCAATCAATCTGTAAGGCTACATTGAGGCATTGACAAAATAATCTCTAACTATGCAAAAATGCCAAAAAAAAAAAAAAAAAAAGATCAAAAGGGCAGTTGTTATCAATTGCCTATATTCACTGCAAAATCAGAACAAAAATAATAAATTAAAGAATCCCAAATATGTATCATTGTTTCCCTAAATTCTCTCTCTGTCCTCCAGATACCTTCCCTCCAAAAGTTATAGTTACTTAAGGATTCCAAATAGTTGAGATGTTACATTCAACTGCCTTTGATGCCCAGTCATGTGGCCAAGGAGTAGAATTAACCATGTTCTATTTTATCTCACAGCTCTATGATCTTACTTACCATTTGAACAATTGTTGACATACTGTCCTACAGCCAGGGGATTATGAATTTCTGATGTTAGCCATGTACTATCACTCATGTTTAAAGGGCCAAGTCGATCCCTCCCATTGCAAGACCTGAAACGGATGAAAGCATTTACTATGGGGTTATTTTTCTGTATCTTAAAAACAGAATTAAAAATACAAATTATCCTAGAATTTTAAAAGTGTAATTTCTCTTAAAAAAAAGACTTTTGTCTAATCCACAAGACAACTTGAGTTGTTACATAGAAGCTGTCTAAATACATTTTTATTTAAAGTACAAATGCTGCTGGTCATAAACATTGTAAGTGTGGCTCTGTCTCAGATACCATACTTAAGTTTGAATGTGGGCATCACTTACCTGTACACAACTTTTGATATTCCTTTGTCATTTCCATCAATGAGTACCCCATCCAGGCATCTAAAAATAAATGGATTTCCAATGGACTGGAAAAAGACTGGCTCATACTTTTGATATACTGTACCTATTACACAAGACAAGACATAGTATAGCAACATGGAAAAATCATAAACAGTGTGGTAAGAACCTTTCTCTGAAACATAATCACATTCTCTTAGGTTACTTTTCCCCTTTAAAGAGTGAATATCCAATACCAGATAGGATACAGAACAAACGTGCCCACACAGCCGAATAAAATATAACTCCCTTGGTTAATGATAACATTAACATCACATTTTAAGTTCAGTTTTACAAAGTCATACACATTTTTTAAAAGTAGACTGTTATTTGACTTCTCCTAAAAAGTCTCTTGAAAATGTTTTTGCTAATAATTTAATAATGTAGACATACATGGGAATAGATGAATCTGACATTCGGGCTGTTACTCCATTTTCTGACGAAGTTGGAACAAAGAAAATTAATATTTACCAGGCATTTCCTATGTGCCAGGCATGTTAATCTATTTAAATTTTAAGTACATTACTGAAGTAGATACTCTAAATAAATTTTAATAACTTATTTTAGTATTAATTTGTCAGGTTTTACTGGCTTTTCTAGTTAGTCTTTATGGAGCTAGCTGTACAGCAGGAAACTCAGACTTTCTTGCTTAGGGATGTAAAATTAGAAAATAGCAGAATGACTCTTTAAAAACATGGTCTTTCTGCAGTTTTTGGCCGGGGCTGGGTTTGAACCCGCCACCTCTGGCATATGGGGCCAGCGCCCTACCCGGTTGAGCCACAGGCACCACCTAAAAACATGGTCTTTCTGATTCAAATATTCAAATACACACTCTATACCAAAAATTATATATATATATATATATATATATATATATATATATATATATATATATGTGTGTGTGTTTTTTTTGTTTTGTTTTTTTTTTGAGACAGAGCCTCAAGCTAACGAACGCCCTGGGTAGAGTGCTATGGCGTCACAGCTCACAGCAACCTCCAACTCCTGGGCTTAAGCAATTCTCTTGCCTCAGCCTCCCAAGTAGCTGGGACTACAGGCGCCCGCCACAACACCAGGATATCTTTTGGTTGTAATTGTCATTGTTTGGCAGACCCAGGCTAGATTCAAACCTGCCAGCTCTGGTGTATGTGGCTGGCACCTTAGCTGCTTGAGCTACAGGCGCTAAGCCTATATAATGTTTGTTTAATGAATAACATTCTATTGAGCATTCTAGACAATGATCTTTCTCAAAGAAGTTGTCTTACTTTCCAAGTATAGAAATGGCAAAGAAGGTCTTTATTCAGTGATTTGTAGATTTAAACTTTTATGTTTTGAGCCACACCATTTTTATATTTAGTCATCAACTAAACCAAAGCAACTTATTCTCTAGTGCTTTCTAACTAATTTGTACATATTATTTTCTAAATTTAAGCACTGACTAGAAAGATTTCATTAAAAGAAAAATGCATTTATCCCCTCTACCCCCCAAAATACTCCAGGATACTTTCTAACACATAGTTTACGTTTATTCTGAAATCAAAACTTTAAAAATCTATGGAAACCTGAGTTTCCAAATCAACGCTTTAAGGATTATAGGGCTAGGCATTTTGTTGAGTTTATATTAATCAGTATGTAAGAAACTTGGCAAAGTACTAATCATATTGTTACCAGGATACATAGATACAACTGCGCCTTTTGGTACCAATCCTTTAGTAACGAAGACACCTTTTCCGGCGGAAACTAAAGAGCTAGTTGCTCTAGCAACACTGAAACCCAATGTCTTATAAAGAATTTCTTCTGGTTTAAAGATATTTTGCAGTTGATGTCTGTTTTCAAGCAGTTTAACCCTTTGATGTTCGTGTGCCAGTAGGTCTTGATATTTTGATTTAACAGGTCCTGGAAGCAAAGTCAAGATTTCTGATTGTTTATCAAAATCATTTAAGAATAGAGCCTGGAAAACTTTCAGTAATGTTCCTAAGACATCTTCATCTGAGATAACTTTGTCTTTAGATTCCTCTGGAACATATCGGAGGGTCCTGAAAATAGGAAAAGTTTCTATTTACCACCCTTCAAATGGTAAAAGCTAGGCTATCTTCATGCTTTCTGGTTTACTGGCCTCAATGAACTACAAGATTATTTTGATGTGTTCAAAAGGCATAAAACTCACAAAAGAGCAGCTTGAGGGTAGCTCTATTTACCTAACTCCCAACAGTACCCACACAAGTACCCAGTATCTATGAAAGGCCTAGTTCTATACCAAATGCTACTGGATCCTTCCATTATCCCATTTTTGCAGACAAGTTAACAGGCTTGGAGAAGTTAGAAAACTTGCCGAAGTGGGAGAGCCAGAAGCAGCACTGTAGCTCAGCTCTCTCCTCTACTACACCCAAGAATCACCTGCATCTTATCACATAAGGTGAATCCTCATAGTCAATGTTTATTTTTGTACAGGCATGTAGTTTCAAAGACAAACTTAACATTACACACTTTGTTACATTCTCTCCTGGAGTATGACGTTCTTTAATGACTGCAACACTTATTTCCATAACTTTAGTACATAATTTGCAATTGTACTAATTGTATTATTCTACTCGTGAACTACAGGGCCTCATAATTCTTTAGTAATGATGCACCTGAATTCATGTCTCTTTAGTATGAAACTTGGAAAGCACTGTGGCTTTTCCCAGTTTTTCGTTAACTGCCCTTCCAGGAGGCCTAGTCTGCCTGTTAGGCGAGCATTGTGTTGACCACCAGCACACCCTTTATAAAGCCGGCAGTGTCACCGTCCAGGGCGACCTGCTCAGTTAGCGCGTCCAAAACCCCGTTTGTAGTCGCTTTTTGCATAAGCGTTAGCTGCTCCAAGGTATTCTCACAGTCAAGCTGGGTTGCTTTCATCACATAAATCATTCGTATGGAGGTGTGAAAATAAACCTCGCTTTGGCTTTTCTGAGGAAGTTCAAGCTCCTAACAATGCTTCGGCTGAAGGCCGCGCACTCTTATGCGGTAAGAGTGGCCTTCTTTTAGAGTTTCTATTTTATTTCAGATCCAAGTGCCCCAGCCAGTGCGGACTTCACAAGGAACGCCCACAACTACCCGCCTGCAGCCGGAACCTCGCGGACCTGGCAGGGCGGGCAGCGCGGCGGTTGCCGGGAGAAGCCGCAGACCCCGCCCACCTAAGGCCAGCACCGGCTTCAGGCCGAGAACCCGCCGCGGCCCGCCCCGCCCCTGCCCCGCCCACCACAGGCACCACCCGCCGCTACCCCGCTCGCCAGCTCAAACTCAGACTTGGACTCAGACCCCGCCCTCCTAAACCCGCCCACACGGGGCCCGCCCCCTCTGGCTCCTGGGCGGCTGCCTCTCTGCCCGCCGGCTGGTGGTTCCGCGGCGGTGGCGGCGTCCGGGAGCCAGTGGGAGGCGCTTCTGGTGCGGCCGCCCAGCCTTCTCACCTCGGGTTGTGGCTTAGGTTCAGCGCGATCCAGGGGACGAAGCGGTATTTGTAACGGCGCCATCGCTGCCACAGACTCCGCAGCAGGCGGCGCGGCATGGCTGCTCTGCGGGGCAGTGATCAGGTCGGCGCGGTAGAGGCGGGTCGCCCTCGGGCCCGCCCCGGCTCGGGAGGAGCAGAGCCGCGGTGTCCCGCCCCTGCGGTTTCCGCCCTCCGAGTGTCTGGCACCTCCCGGCCGCTCTTGCTCCGCCTCCGTCCTTACCCCTTTTCTGACCCCAGTCCGCTGCAGAGGCGCGTAGAGCAGGCCCTTTCTCCTTGTTTTTCCTCCTGTCTTCTGTGTAACTTGCGCGCGCGCTTACCCACACTAGTCTTGGTTGTGCGCAGAGTGTGGGTCTTAGGGCTTCGTGGGCGTCGTACCCTGGAGAACGCATCCTAGGACTTGACCACCGAGTTTCTTTCTCAAGCCTTGCGCGGCCTGCCCCCTGGGCCCGCTCCGCTGTTTCCAGCTCTGTTTCCGATTCTCCTTCGCTGCTCAGCTCTCTGTCTTCCCGAGCCTGACTCTTCCGGAACTAGAATTGCAGTCCTACCTTAGACCTCAGGCCCTCCACCGGAGTGAATTCATGTTCCAAAAAGTTACCAAGTTGTGACTTTTTCGAATGTATTCACATAATCAAATAGTGCAAGCGCGGTAGCTCACGTCTGTAATCCCAGCCATTTTAGAATACCGAGGCCAGAGGATGGCTTGAGCCCAGGAATTGGAAGGTCACAGTGAGCTATGATCAGGTGATTGCACTGCGGCCTGGGCGACAGAGCGAGATGCCCTGTTTTCACTCCATTTTTTCTCTTCATTCTTCTAAACACTCAAGGGCAAAATTACATCGGCAAAACGTGTTTTTAAAAACAGCTTTATTGAAAAGTACAGTTGGAATATAATAAACTGAACATTTTATTTTATTTTTATTTTTTGAGACAGAGTCTCACTATATGGCCCTCGGTAGAGTGCTGTGGCATCACAGCTTACAGCAACCTCAAACTCTTGGATTCTCTTACCTCAGCCTCCCAAGTAGCTGGGACTACAGGTGCCCGCCACAACATCTGGCTATTTTTCGTTGTGGTTGTCACTGACGTTTAGCGGGCTGGGCTGGGTTCAAACCCTCCAGTCCCAGTGTATGTGGTTGGTGCCCTAGCCGCTGAGCTACAGGCGCTGAGCCAGTTTGATACGTTTTTGACATACAGATATATTTGTGAAACTGTCACAATCAGGATAGTGAACAAATCTGTCATCCCCAAAAGTTTCCTTATGACCCTCTATCCAGCTCCCTCAATCCCCAAGCAACCATTGATCTGCTGACACTATAGCTTTGTCGTGATGTATTATTCCTTTAAGATAAGTATTTTTTTATTCAATTTGGTAAAGTTTTGTTTAGAAGTTTTGCATCTTGTTTGTGAACATCGTTCTGTAGTTTACTTGTAATGTTTTTACTTGGTTTTGGTATTTGGGTTAATGCTGGCCTAATAGGTAAAATTTGAAAGGACTTTTGCAATTGCCCTTTCACACACACACACACACACACACATCACACATTTAGGACAGGTTTGTACAAAGCTCTATTTTGATGGGGGCAAACTACAAGAATATCTTAACCATCTTCAAATAACTGTTTATTAAGAGGTAAATGTGTTAGTGTCATTTCCTTAGGTTGGAAAGTTGGCTTCCAATTCATTGTCGGAGAGTAAGGATGAATCCCAACCTGAAGTTGAAATTGAACATCTCAGATACAGTGAAAATCCAGGCAAATGCCAGTGACCTCAGGACTAATTTGCTCTATTCTGGAAGAAATAAAGGGAAAGAGTATCTGCAATGTCTTTATTTATTTCACTCTGATAACTTAGGGAATGTTCATAAACTCTAGAGGTCTTTCCCTCAGACTGTGCTTAGTAACTTGGAATAATCCAGATTTATCTGACTTGCTAAATGGAGTCAATTCAGTTCCAGAATGTGTTAATAAATGGCATACAAAGTGCTTTTAGTCTCCAAAATTACAAGGAACCAAAGAGAACTAGTTGAATTCTTACCTATGGTAATATACTTATCTGAAAAAAACAAAAGCAGTTTTTGTATATTTTTCCAGTGCTTTTGTATTTATGGTATTAATATTAAATTTTGGTTAGCTAAGTAATTCATGAAAACAAAATATATCTTGCACATCTACCCATATTTGTTTGTATGAATGTACTTTATTCTTCTATTTTTATGGTTAGATTTTCAAGTTTAATATTTATTGTAATTTTATGGTAGATATACTTTATGGAGTTTTAAGAAGTTCTCTCCTATTTTTGACTTTCCAAGAATTTTTGCTAGTCTTAGATTTTATGATGAATATTAAATGCTTTTCTCTGCTGTTTGTTGAGATGACCAGATAGTTTCTTTCTGTTCTTCTGTTAATGCGATGAATTATAATGCCACATTGTCAAATTATTTTAATGTTATGGGGATATTCAAAATTTCTGTTTAATATTATGTCTAGTTTGGTAAGTTGTATTTTTCATGGAATTTGTTCTTTTGTCTAAATTATCAAATTTCTTGGTATAATGTTGTTCATAAATATTGTTTTACTGTCTTTTTGTTGTTCTTTTTGCAGTTTGGCCGGGGCCGGGTTTGAACCCGCCACCCTTGGTATATGGGGCCGGTGCCCTACCCATTGAACCACAGGCGCCACCCAATGTTATTATCTTTTTAATATCTGTGTGATCTATAGTAATAATCCACTTTCATTCCTGATTGTGGTGATTTGTGTTCTCATATCATTGGGTTTGCCAATCTTCAAAGAAACAGCTATTGACTATTAATTGTCCTGTTTCTTTTCTTTTTTCTTAATTTCTGTTCTTTATTATTTTATATACTGTGGGTTTATTTTGCTAGTTTCTTAAAATAGAATATTAGGTCTCTGATTTTTGTCTTTTCTTTTCTAATAGAAGGATCTAAAGGTATAAATTTCCCTCCAAGCATTATTTTAGCTGAATCCTAGGAATTCTGGTATTTTGTATTTTCATTATCTCTCAATAAAAAATTTAAAAAAAAAATTTCCTTGTAATTTTTCTTTATCCATGGATTATTTAGAAGTGTGTTTTAAATTTCCAAATATTTGGGATTTCCAGGTATCATAGTGTTATTGGCTTTTAATTTAATTCTGTTGTGGTCAGGAAACATGTATAATTTCAATTCTTTTAAATGTATTGATTTGTTTTATGTCCCAATATATGCTCTTTCTTGGTGAACATAACCATATTCTACAGTTGTTAAGTTTAGTGTTCTATACATTTTACTTAGGTCATGGTGGTTGGTGTTGTCCTTTAGATCATCTATGTCTTTAATGATTTACATAATTTTTTTTTTTTAGAGACAGAGTCTAACTTTATTGCCCTCTGTGGAGTGCCAAGACACTATAGCTCACAGCAACCTCTAACTCCTGGACTTAGGCTATATTCAGTTGCCTCAGCCTCCCGAGTAGCTGGGATTACAGGCTCCTGCCACAGCACCCAGCTATTTTTTGTTGCAGTTTGCTTGAGGCCAGGTTCGAACCTGCCAGCCTCGGTATATGGGGCCGGCGCCCTACTCACTGAGCCACAGGCGCCGCCCGATTTACATAAAATTTTAAATACACATGAATGAGGAACAACAGATTGGCAGACAGTTTTGTAATACGTCCTATATAGCAAGCAAAAGGTTAGCTTGGTAGTTATGGAGATGGGTTTGCTGTCCAAATCTACCCTCTTCTTCTGACTCCTTTTTCCTACTTCCTATTTTTTCTAGTTTCCCCTAATATTCTACCCAATTGAGGATAAGGATGCATGGGCTGTATTTTTCCATTTAAAGCTCTTTTATACTATTTTGTGTAGGGAATATAATCTTTAACATCAGTGCCCTAAAAATCCACAAATAAGGCATGTGTCCCTGGATGGATTGCTATTTCTATAGTTCAAAGTGAGATGTAACTCCGTCTTTCAATAATTTATTGAGCTTCAACTATATCCCAGGCTTTCCTACAGGGGACTGATACTAAGTGTCAGATAGTGATTAATGGCCTGAAGAAAGTGAGACAGGGCACTGGGAAGAGAACAGGCTGAATATCTTATGGAGCCCCTCCAGATCCACTGTTCACACCCTGGGGGACTGACCAGTTTGCACATCATCAGTGTCCCTTGTCTTCTTGCTTTGATCAATGGGGACTGCTGGCAGGAAACTCTAAGGAAGGCAGAAAGGGAGGTGTGGGTCTCTGTGTATGGTTATATCCGGACCAAAGGTTCTTTTCATATAACCCTTTGCTCATTCTGGGTTTCTTTCAGGTGGCAATAGCATTCCATTGGCTCTGGTTCCATGGCTTTGTACCATCTCCTTGTGGTTTTCCTCCACCCTATCCATGCCTTTATGCAATTCTCAAATAGTCCTGATCTGTGTGTATTGTCTGTTTCCTGCTGGGACCCTGATCTCTTTAAAAAGGTCACCTGCAGTGGGACTAGGAGTAGCGACTTTGGATAGGGTGATGCCATGAATGGCTGAGACCAAACTGACGAGAAGGCACCAAAGTTGGAAAGAACCACAAGGAGAGTCTCTAAATAGCAAGTGCAAAGACAGTAAGGTGGGAAGGAGCTTGACGGTCAGTGTGGCTGGAACATGAGAAAGTGGAGAAAGGGAAAGATGGACTCAGGGAAAGGGAGGTGCCAAATCTCCGGGAGTTGGAATTCTTAGTGTGATGGAAAGTCATTGGAGGGTTTGAGCAAAGTGCTGATAAGATCTGATTCATATTTTTGAAAGAACACTGTATTATGTGGAGAAAAAGTGGGCAATCACCACACAGGAAGGCTAACTAGGAGGCTGATGCAGAGCTGATGTGAGCTGAGACGAGAGTGATAATGGGGAGATGGAGAGGGTGGGTGAATCAGGATTGTATTTTGGAGAAGGAACTGACAGGACTTGCTAATGAATTGGATATGGGAGGGTGAAGTTCTAAAATGTCTATGGAAAAATGTAGGTAACTAGTTGAACATTTACATCTGGAGCTTTAAGCGATAGCTGGAGATAGATCCTTCAGTCAGAGGAGGGGATGAGAGCACCTGGGAAGAAAAAGGAGAGGGCAAAGAACAGAGATCAATAAAGACCATGGATCCCATGAAATGCAAACCTGTGACATCTTGGTCAAAATCGGCTTTGGTTCCTGGCCAGAGACTGCTGGTGCCTTGGGTTCTCTGTGCAAAAGTCACTGGGCACCAGGCACTCCCAGAACCATGCGCACCACCCCAGCCCTGTTGCTGGATCCGGGTGTGTCACACACCGGAGCTGCTTCGACAACCAGAACTCCCTAGCTCGAGCTGCCCCAGAGGAACTACACAGAGTCACTCCCTACAACACCCAGAACAATAGAGTGATCCCTCTGGGGTCTAATCTTGGAGAGACACCTCCCCAACTCTGAGGACGGCCAGAGGCAACAGTGAAAAACAATCATGAGGCGAAATCAACAGAAAAACTCTGGCAATATGAACAATCAGAGTAGATCAACTCCCCCAAGGATCAATGGGGCAGAAACAGCACAAGACCCCATGCACAAACAAATAGC
>CAUYPK010079789.1:0-15516 GCA_963574355.1 Loris lydekkerianus | reverse complement strand
ACTTTACTGCCTTAAATGGGGTTTTCACTTAATTAAATGTGCCATTAAATATTGTGGGTTAAATAGTTCAGTGGAATACAGTTCAGTTCAGCCGCCTACCTCTTCAGCTCAGCCGCAACTTGTGGACTGAGCTGAAGCACCACCCCCTCAAGCAGATGGCAGAAGATGACTGGAGACAACGTGCATTTGATTAGGTGCACGCGCACAGAATCAAATAACCTATATGACCCGAGTATAAACGGTATATCCCCAATGTCAAAGAGCCACAACATATTGACTTATGTTGTTTTTCTTTTTAGCACTTTGTTATTTTGTGGCACATATTTCTAAAATTGACTGTTCATGGGGCTGGGTTCAAACCTGCCACCCCCGGCATATGGGGCCAGCACCCTACTCCTTGAGCCACAGGTACCACCCTGTTCATTTTATTACTATTGAGTTTCAGGAGTTATTTGTGTATTCTGGATACAAGTCTTTTATTAGACATATGCTCTGAAAATATTTTTTCCAGTCTGTGGCTTGTTTTCTGATTCTCTTAAAGGTGTCTTTTATAGAGCAGAAGTTTATATTTTCAACAAAAGTCTGATTTATCAATTGTTTCTTACATAAATTGTGCTTTTGGCATTATATCTGATAAATGTATCATCAAACACAAGGTTGCTAGATCTTCTGTTTTTTTCCTAGAAGTTTTTGAGTATTGTATTTTATATTTAGGTATATGATTCAATTTGAGTTAATTTTTATGAAAGATATACAAGTTTGGCGAAATTTATTTCTTTGCACGTGGACATTCAGTTGTTTTAGCACTCTTTGTTGAAAGACTGTGCTTTCTCCATTGAATTGCCTTTGCTTTCTTGTCAAAGATCAGTTCACTATATTTATGTGGGTCAAATCCTGGGATCCTTGTTCTGTTCTTTTTTTCCCCACCAGTACCACACCACACTAATTAATTATTGTATCTTAAAGTTGGCTGCTGCCAGTCCTACCTCATTCTTCTTCTTAGGTATCATGTTAAGATATTATGGGTCTTTTTTCTTTCTATATAAATGTAGAATCAATTTGTTAACATCCACAAAATAGGTTGGCTGGATTTTGTTCAGATTGTGTGGAATCTACAGATTAATTCACAAAGAGCTCATTCTTAACAATATTAAGTCTTTTGATACAGGAAAATAAACTATCTCTCCATTTGTTTAGATCTTCTTTAATTTTTATCAGGTTTTTTTTTTTTTTTTGGAGAGACAGCGTCTCATTTTATTTCCCTCAGTAGAGTGCCGTGGTGTCCCATAGCTTACAGCAACCTCCAACTCCTGGGCTTAGGTGATTCTCTTGCCTCAGCCTTCCGAGTAGCTGGGACTACAGGCGCAATTTTTCATCAATTTTATAGATTTTTACATAAAGATCCTGTATACATATTTTGTTAAAGTTATACCTATGTATTATTCTCTTTTTGTTACTATTATAAACAGTGCTGTTTTAAATCTCAAATTCCAATTTTTTATTTCTAGTATACAGGAAAGCAACTGACTTTTACATATAAACCTTGTACCTTCCAACCTGTATGCACTCACTAGTTCCAGAGGATTTTTTTTTTTTGCAGTTTTTGGCCGGGGCTGGGTTTGAACCGGCCACCTCCAGCACATGGGGCCGGCGCCCTACTCCTTTGAGCCACAGGCACTGCCACAGAGGATTTTTTTTTTTTTTTCTTTTGAGACAGAGACTCAAGCTATTGCCCTGGGTACAGTGCCATGAAAGTCACAGCTTACAGCAAGCTCAAACTCTTGGGCTTAGGTGATTCTCTTTCCTCAGCCTCTCAAGTGGCTGGGACTACAGGCGCCTGCCACAACATCTGGCTATTTTTTTTTGTTGTTGTTGCAGTTGTCATTGCTGTTTTTAGCAGGCCTGGACCAGGTTTGAACTTGCCAGCCTTGGTGTATGTGGCTGGAGCCCTACCCACTGAGCTACGGGACACTCAGTTTTTGTATGTCTAATAAAGTCTTTATTATTATTTTTTCTTCACTTTTGCAGGATCATTTTTGCTGAATAAAGAATGAGGGTAATGAGGTTTTTTTTTTTTTTTTCTTCCAACACAAATATTTTGCTCCGTTGTCTTCTCGCCTGTATGGTTTCTCATGAAAAGTCTGACGTACTTCTTACCTTTGTTCCCATATAAGCAACATGTTTTTCTGGCTGTTTTCAATTTTTTTCATTGTCTCTGTAATTTGCACATGATATGCTTAGGTGTAGGTTTTGGTATTTATTACATTTAGCATTCTCTGAGCTTCTTATATCCATGGTTGGTTGTTTATCATTAATTTTGGAATATTCTCAGCCATTATTACTTCAAAACTTCCTTCCTTTTTCTCCTCTTCTTTTGATATTCCAATAAAGGTGTATGTTACATCCTTTGAAATCATCTCCTAATTCTTAGTCTCTTCCATTTTTCATTGTCTTTTTTCTCTTTATATTTCACCTTGGGAAGTTTCTATTACCATGTCTTCAAACTTACCAATTCCTTCCTTGGCTGTTTCCAGCTTATTGTTGAGCCTATCAAAGGCATACTTTATTTGCTACGGTGTTTTTTTCTCTAATTTCTAGCATCTCCTTTCGAGTCTTTCTTAGAGTTTCTAAATCTCTGTTTATATTAGCCATCTGGCCTTGCATGCTGTGTACTTTTACTAGTAGACTCCTTAGTATATTAATCATGGTCATTTTATATTCCCTATCTGATAATTCCCAAACCTGTGTCATATCTGAATTTGGTCCCCATTGTTTTTTCTCTTCAGACAATGTTTTTTTTTAATTTCTTTTCAAACATGCCTTGTAATTCTTTTGTTGAAAGCTAGACATGATCTATCAAGTAACAGGAATTAAGCCAAAAAGGCTATTAAGTATGAGGTTTTGTTAATCTGGCCAAGAGTTGGGCTGTGCTTAATGTTTGCTGTAGCTATGTCAGAGGTTTCCATTTCTTCTACTGTATTTTTGCCTCCCTGTTTCCTTTGGGTTTTCCTTAAAACTCCTTAAATAGAGCCTGAATCTTAGAGGTCTTTCAGCTGTAATCCAGTTATTATAATGAAGCCCTATTGATGTGGTAACAAGGTCTGAAAGAAAGGGAAACATTTTTTTTTTTCTTATTCACATGTTTATTTATTATCAAATATTTCTATGCAAGGCACTTTCTCAGATGTTGGAGAGAAAAATACAAATATCATGTCATATTCCCTGCTCTTGAAAATGTAAAATTCAGAAACATAGTGTTTATGAAGGTTTATGTAGCAGTTAAGAGGGCAGGTTCAGAAGCCTCCTTCTCTGTTTCAAATATGGGCCTTATCCTTTTCCATTTGAATTGAGATATTTATGACTGATTCTTCAAGAATCAGTATTGCAAAGATTAAGTGAATAAATATTTCATACTAGGCATTGTTCTTAGCATTTGTATAATGAGGACAATATAGGGTCATATTTATATGTGATAAGGGCAGATTATAAAGGAGTGGGTTAAATCTGGAGAAGTGCATTAGAAGAGAAAGTTGCAAGAATAAAAAGGAATATTGTTCTCAAGAAGCCTAAATATTGTGTATGCACTGCAATTTGTACATAAAAATAAAAGGTACCCCCCAAAGATAGTTAAAATATTCTGAGAATTCAGAAGAAGAAACGATTCTACTTAAATCTTGAATCTGGATCACACATTAAGTTAGGTGGTTATGTTAAGGATTCATAGGAACAGACTTGAGTGAACAATAGTTGGGGGGTGGGTGGGATGGCATATGCCTGTAATCCTAGCACTTTGGGAGGCTGAGGTGGGAGTATTGCTTGAGCCCACAAGTTCCAGACCAGGCTGAACAACATAGTGAGACTGTGCTTCTACAAAAAATAGAAAAAAAATTAGCTGGGCACGATAATAGTGCCTGTAGTCCCAGATACTTGGGAGGCTGAGGTGGGAGGATTGCTTGAGTCCAGGAATTTGAGGTTGCTGTGAGCTATGATCACACCACCTTACTATAGCCCAGGACACAGAGAAAGAACTATTAAAAAAAAAAAAAAAAAAAAAAAAAAGATAGCTGGGAATATTAGAGAGTTCTGAGTACTGCTGTAAAAGGGCTGTGTAAAACACTCTTTGGCTGCGTAGTATTCAATACTACTATGAAATCAGTATATAATCACCTACACATTCATAGGAATTGTAAAACATAAGTATAGTGCAGAAAGAAGGAGGGAATAGGAGGGAGAGGGGCGGGGAGGGGGGAGTTAAGGAAGAGGGAGGGTTTTGGGGGGGATCCAATCTAATATGCATAATGCAATGATACCTTTCTATACTATTAAGAACAGAGTATGAATGTTTTTGCCACAACAAATAAGTAAGCAAGGAGACAGTTATGTTTATCAGTTAGATGTAAGCATTCCACATTGTATGTCAAATCAGCATACTATACTCCATAAATGCATTAATGTACACAGTTATGATTTAATGAAGAATTAAAAAAAAAAACACTCTTTGGGCAGGCACTGTGGCTCATGCCTATAATCCTAGCAGTCTGAGAGGCAAGTAGATTGCTTAAGGTCAGAAGTTCAAGACCCTGTCTCTACTAAAAATAGAAAAAATCAGCTGGGTATTGTGGCAGGTGCCTGTAGTCCCAGCTACTGAAGGGAGGTTGAGGGTCGAGGATCACTTGAGCCCAGGAGTTTGAGGTTGCTGTGAGCTACATGGCTACCATGACACAATAGAGTGAGACTCTCAAAAAATTAAAGAAAAAACCCTCACTTTCATTTCCCTAGATCGGCTCCAAATTAATTAACCTATTTCCTGGGTGATTTTTTTAAGATTCATACCCTTGCCTATGAAATTTGTTTGATTGAAAATTGAAGAAAAAGATCTTTTTCTGACAGCCTTTCATAACCTCAGTATCAATGTCCCCTTGTATCAATAGCCTTACGTTAGCTGTTCTCTGCTCATCCTGCATTCTTCAGTGTTTCAGAGTTTCTATTTCACTTAGAACATTCTATCACATAACTCAGAAGCTTACTGCTTAATTTTCTGCATTCCTACTAGTCTGTTCTTTAAGAAGGCAAGAATCTTCTAACTGCGGTTTCTTAGATGCTTCAAATAAAGCACCTTTATTTTCAAGCACCTTTAAACCTGGACATATGCAGGATCTCAATAACAAGATGCTAAAATAATGAAGTGTCTAAATAGATTATCCCAATTTACCTGCATTCTAGCTACATCATGGATGCAGGACAATATATTTACTATGACTAAGTAGATACTTATTTCTTTCTAAATCTCTTTGAAAGTTTTGTTCTTGTAATGATTGTAAAATTAAATCTGTTTTGTTTAGGTTTTTCCCTTCCCAATAGCTCAATGACTAGGGGCTTTTCAATTGGCCAGATTTGACATTTGATAGGATTTTGTCTTCCAATATTCAGAAAGGGAGGGCAACCCCAGCCACACTATTATCATTTTTTAAAACTCCTGACTCTTAGCTGAAGAAGTAAGTTTATTCTAAAGGAATAAAATATTAACAGCCACTATAGTAGTTACAGTTTTGATCTTATGCCTTAAAGTCATGCTTTATCAAACATAAATAAAGTAGTATCTCCTGGAGAGTGCAGTGGTGTGGTTCAACTGATGCCCTGTCCCACAGAGAGCAGTGATTGTGAATTATTTTATGGAGCTTCAGGAAGAATACGATGTGGTTGGTAGTATTCCCATCTTTTGGATTAAGATACTGAGTCTTAATGATGTGAAAAAACACTTTCTTGCTGTGTGAGACTTGAAGTCATGGTTGTAGAATATGTAATAAAATATGTAATAAAATAATGTTAACAGACACCTCTGACATCATAATTGTATATACAGTAAGTGTGTGTGTGTGTATGTATATGTGTATATATATATACACACACATATGTGTATATATATATATATATATACACACATATAATTATTTGTAGACTCCTACAATAATGAGAAACCATGTGAAAACATTGCTAAGATAGACTTTAAACACTGTTAGGACAGAAATGCTAACTCTCCTGTATATTTTTGTACTCTTTATGTCTAACTTGATGCCTCATACACAATACATACTATAAAAATAGTGATTGTGTCAATGAATGAATGAGTTTATATAATAAGACAGAATGAATGAAGTTTTCCTACTGCAATCCTCACATATTGTAGAAGGTATCTGAAGCGCCTCTGATAGCATCATTTTGCAAGGTCAAGATGAACATAGCTTCCAGTCTGAAGCATATATGATGCTACTTTAGTTCTCAGGAATTGATAGGATTTTCTTTCATAGGTAACAAATTCGCAAAGGCATCATTGTAAGGGAAGCATTTTATAAAACTACGACCAAGTCTCAATCTTTCAGGGTGCCTATGTCACCATAAATGTCTCTCCAGACTTTGGTGTTGTAGTTATCTACATGACTTCAATTTTCTGACGTATCCAAGAAAAATCATTGATTTTTAGTTCATTCTGCTGTTTTTCTTTTTTTTTTTTTTAAATTAAATCATAGCTGTGTACATTAATGCATTTATGGTGTACAATGTACAACAGAGTGATGACTTTCAAGCACTTTACATATTTGAGCTGAAAACAGAAGCCTGCAACTAGATGTTCATTCAAAATTCTGTCTGTAAATTTCACCCACATTGATACCTATACTTCTATTTTATTCATCTTCTCTACTGTGTTGTATTCTACTTTATGAATGTATTGGGCTTTATCTATTCTCCTGCTAACGAATATGGATGTTGTTTAAAAACAATGATACAACAAGCATCATCTCTGAATGTATATGTGCAGAGTTTCTCTAGGATAGATAACCAAGGAAAGAGACTGCTAAATTATACTGTACGAACATCTTCAATTTTACTATCTATTGCCATGATATTCTTTTTGTTTGTTTGTTTTCTAGGGATGGGGTGTCACTCTGTTGCCCAGGCTGGGATGCAATGGTGCACTCATGAACTTACTATAGCCTCAAACTCCAGTGCTCAAGTGATCCTCCTGCCTTGGGCTCCTGAGTATCTGGAACTATGGGGCACATGCCATCGTGTCTTGCTAATTAAAAAACACTTTTTATTGAGATGGGGGGGGTCTCACTATATTGCTCAGACTGGTCTCAAACTCTTAAGACTCAAGCAATCTTCCTAACTCCACCTCCTAAAATGCTAGGATTACAGGTGTGAGCCACCATGCCCAGCCTGCCACAGTATTTTTGAAAGTGCTTGTACTTATTTACATTCCCCTTGAAAGTTTATTAGTGTTCTTTTTGTTCCATATGTTCACCAATACTTGGCATTGTTAGGCCTTTAAATACACACCAACATACTGTGGCTCTATGTTGCATTTCCTTGATTACTAATGAGATTTCTTAAGTTTATTGGCCATTCATGTTTTTTGCCTCTGTAAATAGCCTGTTTATATCTTTTGCCCATTTTTATTGGGTTGTTTATGTTTTCTTATTGATTTGTAGGTAAGGATTTCTTTTAAGATGATTTAAAAAGCAAAAACCATTGAATGATATAATGATAATTTGTTAATATTTCAATGAAAGATTTCTTCTGTTCAATAAAACATATCAGAAACAATGTTAAAAGGCAAGCCAATCATTGAGAGAAGATATTTGCTAAATAAATAGCAAGAATTTGTTTGCGGAATTTAAAAATAATCCCTATAAATAAGTATGAAAAAAAAGTAAGATCAAATAATGGGCAAAAGAATGGAACAGGTAATTCACAGTGTTGCTAAATAGCCAATAAATGTATAAATAAATGCACAACCTCACCAGAAATCAGGACAATGAAAATTAAAACACTGATAAATCTTTTCAAAGCTATTATTCTGGCAACATAAAGAGCTTAATATTCCAAAATTTTGGCAAGACTATGAAGGGAATCTCTTAACCCTGCTCATTAGAAGTTGAAGATATACATACCCTTTCTCAGTGATTTCATTCTAAGGTATATATAACCCAGGACAGTGATTCTTAAAATGTCACTTTTAGATCATCAGCATCAGTATCTCTTGGGAACTAGCTGGAAATGCAAATTCTCAGGCCCCACTCCAGGTCTATTGAGTCAAAAATTCTAGGAGTAGAGCCCAACAATCTGTGTTGTTAAGTCCTCCAGGTGATTCTGATGTACACTAACATTTGAGAACTACTACAACAGAGCAATACCTTCCTAATGTTTTTGATGAGAGGCACAGAAAGAACTAAGTCCTATATTGTGGCCCATACATATATTGTTCACACACACAAACTCACACAGAATAAAGTCTTTAAGAAGCAGTAATTACCCTAACTGTATGGAATGTACTTTAGTATTTTCTTTTCTGTTCCAGTTCATTTCATTGATAAAAAAATCTGCTAACCTTAACCTTCTGACTGTAACCTAAGTTTGAAAAACACTGTCCTAAGGCCGGTCATGGTGGCTCACGCCTGTAATCCTAGCACTCTGGGAGACCAAGGCAGGTGGACTGCTTGAACTCACGAGTTCAACACCCTCCTGAGCAAGAGCAAGACCCTGTCTATGCTAAAAATAAATAAAACTGGGCGGCGCCTATGGCTCAAAGGAGTAGGGTGCTGGCCCCATATACCAGAGGTGGTGGATTCAAACCTGGCCTCAGCAAAAAAAAAAAAAAAAAAAAAGACAAAATTGAGGCAAGAGGATTGCTTGAGCTCAAGAACTTAAGGTCGCTATGAGCTATAATGTTATAGTACTTTTAGTCAGGGCTTCAGAGTGAGACTTTGTCTCTACATAAATAAATAAATAAAAGGTGGCACCTGTAGCTCAGTGGGTAGGGCTCCAGCCACATACACCGAGGCTGGTGGGTTCAAACCTGGCCCAGGCCAGCTAAAGCAACAATGATAACTGCAACAACAAAAAAATAGCCAAGTGTTGTGGTTGGCGTCTATAGTCCCAGCTACTTGGGAGGCTGAGGCAAGAGAATCAATTAAGCCCAAGAGTTTGAGGTTATTGTGAGCTGTGATGCCACGGCACTCTACTGAGGGTCACATAGTAAGACTCTGCCTCAAAAAAAAAAAAAAAAAGAAGAAGAAAAAGAAAAACACTGTCTTAGAGAAACTCTTGCATGTGTGCAGCAAGACATATGTACAATAATATTTATTGCAGAATTATCTGTAATAGCAAAATAATGGAGAGGACAAATCTTCCAGTAAAATGGATAAATAAATATTGGTCTATTTTTTACAATGGAAACCAATATAGTTCCTTATATTATTAGAAATAAATTTCAAAAATTTTATGTATATTGAGTCAAAAAAACAAGTATGTAGAGTATATCCTTTATATAGTTTTAAAATGTGTAAAGCTGTATCTTCTTAATATAAAGCTATGTAGTAAAAATATAAATCTGCATGGTTATGGTAAATAGTGAATTCAGGATAGTAGTTACATCTGAAAAAGAGAAAAGAGAATGGGATTGTTGAGGGATAGATGTAAGTCTTCAGGTGTATGTATAATGGTGAAATTTTAAAAAATTAAACAAATGTGGTAACTATTAGGAATTGATAAAGATTGGTAAAGGCTAGTTGAATACACAGGTATTTGCTAACATGTTAGTAACATTTGGTATGTTAGTAACATTTCATAAAAAAAGTAAATAGTAAATAAAAATCAAGCTACTCTTGAATTAACAAGAATATATTAGAAATTCTATCATTCAAAGGAAACTATTTCAATATCTTTCATCTACAATGTTGTTGTTTTTTTTAAATTCAGATACAGTTAGAAACTATTCAAATTAGACACAACAAAATACCATATATACTCGAGTATATACGGTATATGCTCCAAGGGCTTGTGTTGTCTCTTTGGGTGACATGGGAATGGAATTTTTCATTCTAGATGTAACATGTAGCATGAATGTGAAATAATGATTTAATCAACGAAACAAGAATTATTCACATTACTTAGTTACATGTTTGCTGGTTTCTCAAAACTTAGAGAAACCATGCTTTTACTTTGCTGCTCTGCTAATAGCAACTTAAGTCATATGTCATATGGAAGCCAGGTGGAGCATTCTGAAGCGAAAACTCATGTGGTCATGGTAAACACTACTCACAATCAGACAGTCAATTTGTTTATTTATTCTAAAGGCACCATGGCTACCAGCTGCTCTAGTCCTATGACTACTACTTGATTATTACTAGCCTAGGAAATTAG
This sequence comes from Loris lydekkerianus, assembly GCA_963574355.1. NCBI lineage: Eukaryota > Metazoa > Chordata > Mammalia > Primates > Lorisidae > Loris > Loris lydekkerianus. The sequence continues at coordinate 5,313 of CAUYPK010079789.1, read as the reverse complement.
AGGTTACTTTTCCTTCAATTCAGGGCTTCTAGTAGGTATGAGCTAGAGTCTCATCAAGATTTCTTTAAAATTCTAAGGTAGCGGTTCTCAACCTGTGGGTCGCGACCCCTTTATAACAACAAAAATACACGCGGCATTAGGAAGGTTGAGAACCACTGTTCTAAGGGTACTTTAGGATCTTCAAAAGCACAAAGAACATTATAGGAAATATGCTACTTATATAGTATGCAGAGAAAGAATAGTCAAGGTCAAGGACAAACACAATCACTGTGCCTATGTAATGATTCTTTGATACAATCAAAGCTATTTAAAAGTATTACTTTAGGTAGAAGTAAATAAAAGTGAAAACAACCCATGTTGTTTTTCTTGGTTAGGCCTATACCTTGTTTGGCTCCCCTGGATTATATGAAGAAAACATAGGAATTTTTCGGATCTCTTCCTCTGACAAACGATTTCTCTGGATCTCATCTTCTGGGACAAATTCTATTGGCTGCGTCAGCTTCTTAGGCCCAGTCGGACACTGCTCACGTGAAAAATCAATAACTTTTGGCACATGGAGACTAGGATCTTTACCCTGTGCTGCCTGTTCTCCCTTGTCTTGGAGTAATGACGGGTTCTCAGCTGTGCCACTATCACTCACTGATGTAGCTGAGACCAGTGAGTGGGAAGCAAAGGGTTCACCTCTCATAAGTTGGAACTCTTCAAGACGTTTTTTCGTTATCATCTCTTGGTAAAAACTTTCCAGGTTGTTCATGGGATCACCTTTGTTCTTCTTTGGGGGTTCATCTAGATCAAGACAAAGAGATAGGGAAGTTCTACAACTCCTACCAATACAACCTTTGACAAATTAATAAAAATTAAATCCTAGATCTCAGATTCAGAAACTGCTGGGAGAAGTCTGTATAGCCTGTGACAAATGACGACAGTACTATGTATACAGCTATCTTATTACAGTGCATCTCAAGCAAGGCCAGAACTATGGTGAGGCAAGTGAGGCATCTAGGACTCTCAGTATATGCACCTCTACCTGATAAGAATTTTTTAAAAAATATAATCAGTATGGAATTTTCATACTTCACAAACTTAATAATAATTCCTTAGTATCATCTAATACCAAGGCATTCAAATTACCCCGATTAACTCAAAGATTTTTTTTTTTTTTACATTTGGTTATTCAATTCAGAATCTAACCAGCCTTTGGTTATTATATCTGTTAATACTTTTTTAAAATTTTAAATAGTGCCTCTTCTCTCCCACCTCTCTAGCTCATTCCCTCCTCCCATACACTGATTTGTTAGAGAAGCTGCATTGTTCTATGAACAAATGAATTTGATGAATTATTTCCTGACGAGAGTTGTTTAACTTGTTTCTTTAGCCCCTCTACTTCTTGGCAGTTAAATCTAGAACTATGCTATCTAATACAGTAAGTAGCCACTGGTCGTGTGTGTCCATTTAAATTAATTTTAAAGTATCAGTTACTCAGCCAAACTTGTCACATTTCAAGTACTCAATAGCTACATGTGGCTAGTGGATATCACATTGGACAGAAAAAACTACATCATTGTTGAACGTTACACTGGATAGTGCTGATCTAGAGGTTTGATTAGATATAAATTCAAAATTTTAGGCAAGGATCCTTTATAGATAGATGTGTATTTCCTCCTGCATCATGTCATAAGGCTTATAAATGTTTGGTGGTCCCATTTTTAATGATGCTGAAATTTGTCAGTGGAGTTAGGTGGTGTTAGTTTCATCCCTCCATTATTAAGTGCTCCCATTCACCTTTCACCAAATGAGTTTTATATCTACTGTTGACCATTGCCTAGATCTATTAATTTTTTGAAAGGTCTAATATGAGGTTTTCCTAATTCTATTATTTCTTATTTCTTATTGGAATTCTATAATAAACTTACTGTCATCAACTATTTGGTTTTCTAAAATGCGGTTCATACAGGAAAGGGAGGATAAATGCTTGGTTCTTTCCATTATCCACCAATTATGAGTTATAAGGTGGTTCCTTGTCCAATGGTGACCAAATATTTTCATATATTTCATGCGTATTAAGTAAATACAGTCTATATTTTTTTTAGTGGCTAGATTATCCCACTTAGGACTTTCAAATTGGCTCCTGTATTGCTTCCTGGTTTTCCGTCTCAGCAAGATATCTCAAGCTCATCTTGAGATGACCCTTCCTAATCCAAACATGAAATATTTCTCCAAAGACCCCTGGTTCCTTTTCGTGGGCAGTGGTATTTAGAAACCACAGTGTGTTGCTAGGTGTGCTCATTGCTATTGAGTTGTTGCTTCTAGGTCTTTTCAGTGGACAAAGCTAGGACATTTTTTAAGAGAAAAATAATCATGAATTCATATTGGTATTTCCAATTCAAATTTAAGATCACAAGGTTTTTACCTAAATTCCTTGATTTTGAACTTGTATCTGTTTTTGTATGCTTAAAATAACACTAGCAAAAATATTTATTAGCTTCTTCCTATAATATACTCACAGAATTTATAAATGTCAATAATAATACTAATATGGCTACCAATAAATACAGTCTTATATTTCTTTGCAGTTACTTTTGCTCTTAGATTATACTTTATTAGAAATATATAAATGTTGCTTTAAATTCACTATAAGTAATTCTTTTCTCTGTGAGATTATGCTGTCAACTTTATATATCATTAAGTTTATTTACTTCATGTAGTTTTTGAATTTTAGGGCTTGTTTTTTTTTTTTACATTTTTGATTAAAATTGTAAATTATGCAAAACATTTACATGGATCTAAAGTGAAAATTGTTACACAGTGCTGTCACAGGAGTCGCACTTCAATCTCCCCTTCATCCCCTTCCCTTCTTTCTCCATAAATAATATTTTTTATATTGTTTTGGCATATGGTTTTATTGTTCCTTTTTTGAAAATATAAGCAAATAGACATGCACACACTCACACAGAAAATTCACAGTTATACCCTTCTCCTATGTAAAAAATAACTTATTATAAATGTTGTTCCATAACTTACTGTTTTGCATTTAACAATATATTCTGGAGATAATTCCATACCAACATGTAGAGCTCTTCTTCTTCCCTCTTATATCTGCAAAGTACTCCATTGTGTGGATGTACCATAGTTTATTCAACTATTTCCCCACTGATAACACACTGGTCTTGTATCCAGTTTTATGTTGTTATGAATAATATCCTCCCAGACAGCCTTGTGCATACAGGATGCGGTATTTTTTCCAGTATATCTCTGAGACAAAGGGCACATGTATATGCAATTTTTCTATATATAGTTAAATTTCACTCTGTAGGAGTTGTGCTATTCTGTATTTCCACCAGCAAGGCATAGCAGTAATGATGAAAGTATTTCTTAAGATACAAAAAGCACTAACCATTAAGGAAAAGATTGATAAATTCAACTATATTAAAATTAAGAACTTCTATTCATTAAAATGTTATAAAGATATGGAAAAGAAAAGCCACAGAATAGGAAAATATATTTGCTACACAAATAACTATTAGAAAACTTAAATCCAGAATGCATAAATAACTCCTACAAATTAATAAGAGAAAGATGGACAACCATTAGGAAAATTGGCAAAATATTAAAAGAATGTCTCACAAAAGAAGAAACACATATAGCTAATAAATATATACACATTAGAAGTCAGGGAAATGCAATTTAGGAAGGGAATGAGATACTTGTAGAAAACTGACATATTGGCAAAAATTAAAAAGAATGCTAACACCACAAGTCAATGAGATTGAATAGCAACTGGTACACTCATGTATTGCTGGTGGGCAAGCCACAGTACAAATCACTATGACATTATCTACTAATGGTGAATATATGTTTAACATATAACTTATCAATTCTACTCCCACCTTAGAAAAATGTGGGCATATGTGCACCAGTACACAATAAGAATTCTCAGATCAGTGCTACATATAATTACCCGAAACTAGCAGAAATACCAATGTTTATCCAAGTAAAATTATAAAATTATTTTTAAGTGTCTATAATGAAATACTATAGCCCAATGAAAGTGAGCAAATTTCAGTTATATATGATCAAGTGGATGAATATACTAATGTATACACTCAAAAATATTTATTCAGTGACTATTTTGAGCCAGACATTATTCTGGACTCTTGGGATACATCAATAATAAAGAGCTGCATCATCATAGAACTAAGTAAACTACATGGTATGTTAGAAGGTTATGAATGCTATGAAAAAGAAAAAAATACAGTAAGGTAAGATGGAAAAAGCTATGGGTGGTAGTAATGGTGGTTACAATTTTAATGTTGATCTTGATAGCTCTCATTGAGAAGGTGACATTTAAGTGAAGATATGAAGAAAGTTAGAGCATCTATCATGTTGACATTAGATTGATGCCCCAAGGTGAAAGTATGGTGAAAAACTTAAGACTTAAATCATACAAAGTACATTCTTTAACTATGATGGATTTAGATTAGTGATCTACTATTGTAAGAGATATGGGAAAACAAAAATATTTGGAAATTAAACAACATACTTCTATACAACTCATGGGTCAAAGAATTCACAAAGGAAATTTAAAAACATTTTGCTCTGAATGAAAATGAAAACACAACATATTAAAATTTGTGGATGCAGCTAAAACAATGCTGCATCAATATGACAGAAATCTATAGCTTTAAATGCCTGTTTCAGAAAAAAAGAATATCTTCAAATTTGTAACCTGAGCTTCCAAGTTAGGAAACTAGAAAGAGAATAAACTAAACATAAATCAAGCAATTAAAAGAAAATAATAAAAATTAAGAAATAAATCAATGTAATGGAAAACAGAGAAAATCAATGAAACCAAAAGCCGGTTCTTTGAAAATTTCAACCAAATGGCAAACCCTTAGCTAGAATGATGAAGAAAATGATAGAGAAGACACAAATGACTAAAATCAAGAATTAAAGAAGAGTGGAGGTGGATTAAAGATGGTGGCTGAGTAACAGCTTCCCTCTAACTGGGCTTGGCGAATCTGGGGAGACAAGACTCCGGACATCTCTGGCCGGTGGGATCTGCCTATGATCATCCCTTTGAAGATACAGGGAGCCATCAAGGGACTTCTGGACCCCAGGAGGAAGACAAAAACAGTGGAAAACTGGCAAGTGGCTGCGTGTTTTGGATCAACCTAATCACGCCGGCAACCGTGAGTACAAGCAGCAGTGAGACTGCAAACCGGAAAGGCCTTACCTGTGAACTTTTTTGGTGTTCTTGGACTTGGCGCTCAGTTGAGCTGCATTAAGGAGAGCTTGAGCAAAAGTGTGGAGAAC